>JAGDQP010004900.1:42536-81953 GCA_022664845.1 Lepisma saccharinum | reverse complement strand
TTAACACAACACACGGTGTTGATTTCGGTACTGTGAAAAAAAAATACGGCTGCAGTGAGATTTGAACATGGGTTGCTCGGTCAGAACTCGAGCGTCTTACCGACTTCGCTAAACCATCAGATAGAAAAGACAGTAGATGCAAACGATATTTATTGAAAAACATTTGAATTAAACGACTAGACTATATATTTAAACAAAGGAGGGGATCAAATATATGTTGCTAAAGCCCCAGAACAAACTAAGTTACTTGCACGACTTATCACATGGTCTAATCAATTCCTATTTGTCAGCTGAGAACCAGAATTCCCATTCATAAGGAATATTCTATTTCTATGAAAGCAAGCAAGATGGCGACAGTCAAATACTTGAGCAGCATTGCTGCTCTCTTATCATAACATGTCAAATGCTGCGCTTGCTTTCATAAAAATGGAACATATTCTCAATAAATGGGGATTGTGGTCCCCAATTAACCAATGGAAAAGTGATTAAATCATGGCATAAGTCCTGAGAGTAACTTTGTTTGTGTTTGGGGTTCAGCATCATTTTTTTATCCTCTATATTGTTTCAATCTAGCACTCATTTCGTCTGACGGTTTAGCGAAGTCGGTATGACGCTCAGCTTCTAACTAAATAACCCGTGTTCAAATCTAGCTGTTGCCGTACCTTTTTTTTCTCCCAGTACCGAAATCAACACGGTGTGTTGTGTTGATTTAACACACAAAAGTGGTAGTCACGCTGGGACACCACATTGTGTTGAATTAACACAGCTATTTTTTACTGTGAATGCTCACTTTCAAGAAGAAAAAAATTCGTTATCAGTCGTAAACGTCTGCGAAAATATTGTGGATAAATTCTCCGCCTTACATTAGTAATAAAATCCTATCCATGGAGAACTGATAATTAAGAACAAATAATCTCTTTATTTGATAAATTGATTAAAGCAAGCAAGCGCGCGCACGCACACACACACACATAAACACACACACACACTCTCTCTCTCTCTCTCTCTCAGCAAGATAACAGTACAGATGTAACTTAATCAACACTGGCACCAGCTACCAAAAGCATAACCAAACAGTACAAGAAGTTATCAACTTCTAAAATTTCAATTTAAAGAGCGGAATACAAGTGGAATTTGGCAACATATTTACCAGCGAGGGTGGGAAAGTGACGATACAACAACCCTGTCAACATGTGTTAGTCGTAAAATCCAGGGTTCAGAGGACATCTGTTGTAGTGGAATTCCAAGAAAAAAAGGCGCTAAGGCCGTTCGCCAACTATATATGGTACGTCATATTTAGAGAAGTCTTGTTTATTTTGTTGTAATAGCTATTCTTTTTGATTGGAGTATCATCATTTTTGTGCTAAGTATAACAAGTAGTAATTTTTATCAATATTGGTATTGTACTGCCTAAATAGTAGATCCTTTTGGATCAATTTCAACCCTCTCCGTTTTTATATTTCTCCCTGGATGTATTGGTGGATAGTCTTTGTTTCATATCTCAGGGCGCCCAGGGCTGATATGTCGCGGGTGTCAGAATTACCAAGTAGGTCAGATTAGAGTATTCTCTTCACATTAATTTGTAAGTTTGTTTCTATTTTTTCTAGTTAAATTAGTTCTAATTTTTGTTTAGATTTGGAAACATTTCCCAAGGTGATTCAAGGGTGAGGAAGGTGTTAGGAGTTTTGGAAGTTGAATTTCGTTTAACAAGTTTTGTTTTGTTTTTGTTTTTTTCAAAAAGTGTGGTGGTCCTAAGGAAGGTCTTTGTTTTTTTTTTCTGTTTATAAGTTTTGTCTTCTCTCTTCGTGAGAGCTGAAAATTTTGTTTAGTTCAAAGAAAGTCCAGTGCTATTGTCTTTGCTCTGGTTTCCCCAGTTTTATGGGTTCGAAGTAGAAATAGTTTTTATTTTTATTATTATTTTGCATATCTCGATGTGTATGATCCCATTTTTATTCAAGTTGTGGGATCACATCATTATAAGAGTTTTGCCACCATAATGTTTACTTTGTGACATCGTTCAGAATGTCGTCAGTTAGTTGACTGAGTTCTTGTGGAATTTTTGTTATCCAGAATAAGACTCTAAGCTTTTTTTTTCTATTTCGATGAGAAATTATTAACTGACTGTCTTCTTTCTACTAGTCTGCCTCAGTGTCAGCGGATGTAAGATTTCTGGCTCTAGCCGGATTTGAATCCGGATTGTTTAGTGGTGTCCACCCATAACACTTAGCTCAATGATATGTCCACAGTATATAATTCTGCTTTAATCGACCATTTATTTTTGTCATTGGGAATTTTTGTCACATATCCGATTACCATTGCCTTTAACGAACGACTTTTTTCTTTTCTAAACAGACGGAAGAACTACTTTCGGTCATCAGTTTCCAATGATCGTCTCAAATCATTGATGATTTGGCTGCGGAACGAAAAGAGGCTAAGTAAATTTCTATTGACAATCTTGTTAGTGATTGCTAAACTGAAGTCAAGACTTTACCTTTTGATACATTAAATCTTTTCATCTGCTGTAAATAACGCTTTACAAAAAGTTAATTAAAATTTCGCTATTTTCATGTCAAATATGAGTGTTACTTGTTTTTATCTGTATCATATTAACAGAGTAGAGATGCATGTGAACTGCGTAGATGCAGAGTATAAAGTGAAACTACGCTTGGAAAAATAGCCACGCGTAGTGATTCTCGAGCGCACCCTCCAAGTTTAATTCTTTTATGATCAAAAATCGATAAAAAGCCGTTCAAAACCACTTACACCCTCTCAATTTTTACTTTACACCCCACCAAATTGAAAATCCTGGCGGAACCGCTGGGCAAGTGATATGTCTTATAAGGTCTTTCCTAAATTATCTTGCTCTCCCCCCAAGCAAAACTGAAATGACGCCACAGGTATCGTTCTTTATTTTTATTTTATGATATATTAGAACTTTTAAAATTAAATGAACGCATGGGGAAACCAGTAACATTTAGACACTCATTGGCTCATAGGAGGTTAAATCTAGATAAAGCTGAATAAAGTAGCACGTACGGAAGGACAATTATCAACTATTACAGAAACAAGATTTACATATTTAGATATACTGGCAAGCAGCAGAAAACTTAATCAGCCATATTCACAAACGTTTTTTTCAAGTGACTAGCGGTGTACTAACGAGTGATTAACCAACTTTTAACATTGGTAGTCACTCATTAGTACACTCACTTCAAAAATTGTTTCTAAATACGACTGAATAAGAATATAAAAAACAAAGGAAAAAAAGTTATACAGTTCAAATTCTTATTTTAAATTATATTATATTAAATACAAAAGAAACGTAGTTTTTCTTCTTTTTTTTTAGGTAAAATTGCCTAGACAAGTAACTGTACTCATGTGTCAAGCAAGGACAGAACATCCCAGACTAAATTATCACCTAAATAAATAAATTAAAATTGGACAGTCTCCTACGTGTATATGTGGGTAGAAAACGAAACTGTAAAACATAGCCTATTCTGGAAAGTTGTACAAGATATAAAACAAAATTGCTGGTCAAAATCTATAACGGAAAGGGGGGCACATTGCTACATGGGGTACATTGGTGCAGTGCCGTTAGTTTTTGCTTGCGGAAAAGATAAATTATGAGAAGTATGTGGTGAGCATCATTGATGTTCTACCTACGTACTTTAAGTGTATGGTGATGGGGCAACTCCCTTTGCTGTGTGTGGATTTCGATGATTATCGAATAAGAAAGTAAGTTTTTACTTTTAGATTCGAAAGCTTCTGTAGAATATGTTTATTTAACTATCGATAAAATGGCAAGTGCACAAGAACACATATTTCCTTGCGTAGAAATGTGATTGTATGCAGCGTTACCAACTTAACTTATTCATCATGAAATCCCTTTCTTTCTTAAAATGTCCAAATAGGGTAGATTGGTACAGCTACTACAGCATCGAAGGGGCACATTGGTACGTGCCAATTTGAAGCAAAAGAAATCCAGCAACAGTGATCAACCTGCAGATAATGAAAATGCATTTTAAAATTTAAACTTACAACTGTTGAAACAAACTTAATTTGTTTGTTTGCAGGTAGCCCATAACTAAAGGCCCGTATAAAAGAGGTAGCCTATGTAAATACTGACAGTAGAATTGTATATCACTAGTAAGACTTAAAAAAAAAATGCTTGGAAATTGCTTAGGGAAGAATGTTGATGTATTCTTTCACTCATGTACGCTTAATAGTTGAGAATAAATAATTTCTACATGTTAATTAAGATGAGATTTAAGATAACCAGTACCAATCTTTAAAATCTTCATTTTGTAAAAGTCGTACGAATGTGCCCTCTCTCCCTCACCGTACTAAATTGGAGAAACTATTTTCACTGACAAACTTATCATCAGACTATGAGCACGTACTTAATGTAAGGGTATTTTAGAAAAATAAATAAAATGTTATAAAACGCAAATGTGTACAGGAGAAAACAACCTAGTTATTAACTAGAATTCATAGAGAAGCTATACTGAGTCTACAATCTACCATATGTAAAATATATAATATTTAAATCCAGGAATAAGGTTATTACTACAAATACATATATAATATATTGAGCGGCTTGCCTTTAAAGTGTAAAGGTTAGATGAAGTTATTTGTATACTAAATTATTTTGTACTAAAATTCAATTATTCAAGGCGTTTTGGTTATCCGTGCTGCGTGCAACTGTTACGCATTATATTAGCCCGGATACTTTGTTTTATTGGATTTCAAAATATTTTTACCTTCTAAGGAAATGTATTTTCATGTTCAGCCGCTAGATGGACGCCGCTTCTGTACTTGCCCTGACACCTAGTGGCAATATTACGAACTCCCAACTATTAACATTCGGAAATGTTGGACAGGTGAACCAATCGAGTTAAAACCAATCAACGACGTCAGTAATGGAAACTACATTTGTGGAAAACTAAAAAACAAAACTGTCTAAAATTGAAACCAGTTGCTGGGCGGCGCTTGTATAATTACATGATGCGATATGCTCAGAATGCTGATGTCAGTATGGTCAGAATTGTATCATCCTAACAATGGAAAAAATACATTTCTACCAAAACAGGTAGGAGGTGAGAACATACAAGCAACCACTAATTTTAAGGATAATGTAAAGCAACGATCTCCAACAAAAGATGGCAGCACTACCTCCGTATGTGTCTAATGCATGTTTATCGGTGCACAAAATGTCAATGCTGTTCCTACAAATTCAAGCCTAGAGAGTTCTATCTTTCATGGAAGAAAGTTCATAACCAATTCAAGAGTTCGATCAATGCCGATTTTTATTTTTATTTTTTGTTCATTGTTGAAAGAGCTTCGTTGTTATAGGTTTTGATATTAACAACAACTATCAAGCGATTTCAACAATGAAGAGAAACGAAAATAAAAAAAATAGCATGATCGAACTCTTGAATTGGTTATGAACTTTCTTCCCTGAAAGCTTGAACTCTCTAGGCTTGAATTTGTAGGAGCTGCAAGGAAATTTCGTGTAACGATAAGAATACATTAGGTATATGCGGAGATAGTGCTGCCATCTTTTGTTGGAGTTCGTTGCTTTAGTTTATCCTTAAGATCCCACCCTCCTAATTTATAACAAATCGAACACTGATTAATTGTTCCCGTATACAAGATCGGAATCAGTTTAGCTTTGGAAAACTATAGACCGATATCCATTCTGAATAGCTTTGCGAGAGAATTTGAAAGTATTATAGCTCAAAATCTGCAATGTCATCTAAAGCAAATTATTCGCGAAACTCAACATGGTTTTATGAACGATAAGCCAATAATCACCTATCTCTGTCAAGCCATAGAAAGAAATATATCAAACAGAAAGCAGTACGATGTTATACATTTTGATTTCTCGAAGGCGTTCGACACCATTGATTACTATATCGTCTATCCTATTAATAAACTAAAATTAGTTGGTCTATCCCCTACATATATTAAACGGTTTGCAAATTATCTGTAGAACAGAGTCTTGCAAATTAAAACAACCATCTTTCATCCAAAGAGTCAATAGGTAATGGAATAATGATTAAGCACGCATTTGAAATATGGCATGCCACTGTTGTATGCTGATGATCTTAAACTGCTTGGTACAATTATACAAGTATAAAATGCATGAGGACTTTAGGAACGTAGAAGAACGGTGTATAGTAAACAAAATGAAAATTAATACTGCCAAGACAAATTTTATCTCCCTTAACAGAAAAACAAAGTGCATAGTTACTTAGTATTTAACAATGGGTAAAATTATTAATAAAGTCAACAATATAAAGGATCTAGGCGTTTATTTCGATCATAATATGGAATTTAGTACACATTTGAACATCATTATAACTTTATGTAAAAGATTGACTGGATATCTGTTTAATCAGGGGTCAGAAATTTCTTCTGAAGTTTTTACGTTACGGTACTTTTTATAAGATACTGCTGAGAGTTAAAACTTAATATGCTGTAATTATGTGAACACATAGACCAGTGATCAATTTGTGCCATTTCCAAAGAAGGTGAAGAATGTATCAAACACGTAGAATGCCTTATTTGGCGCTCTAAACACCCCAGGCTGGGGGTATATTTCGGGACACAGAGTTAGGGATGAATTTTCCAGAGAGAGGTCCAACCATTCTCCCTATAAATCGAAAACTAACGAAGATTATCGAAGATAAATGTAAGCTACTCAAAAGTGTTATGTAAGAATTTTATGGCATAAATTCAGAAAACTATACTATAAATTCAGTTATGAATATTGGTGCCAATATTTATCCCTTGTACCCTTGTATACGAGAAGTTATAATGTTGATAGACAATTTATTGAATATCTGGTGAACAATAAATTCAGACTACATATTTGCTTAAGTATGTTTTCTACAAGTATTAACGCATAGGTTAAGATCTCATCATCTACTCTGGATTAAGAACAAGCCTAAGAATATTTTGAATAGGATGGTAACTAACAACAACAAACTGCTATCCATGTCTGACTTGCTGAATTTGTGTTTCAGTTGTTCATGTTATGAACTAGTAATTACTCTTTGTATTATACTTGAACATTACTTCATAAATAATAATGTAATTATCAGAATGTTTGGTATTATTATAGCTCTCTTTCTTTCTTTCTTTATTTATTTATTTTTTATCCATGTATCACTTTGAGTACTATATTGCTTTTAATAACTGTTCAATCAAGGATTATTATTATTATTACTGAAATAACACCATTTATAAATATTCCATATTAGTAAATCAGTTAAAAGAAATATATATCATGCCAAAAATTATTAAATACTTGAAAAATCTAAATAAATATATAATGCAAAATGGATATAATAGATATTAACACCAAACGCTAAAATAAAATATTATCTGGAGACAAATAGTAATTAAATAGTTTTAGTAATTGGTAAAAAAAAGAATGCAAGGAAGTAATGTTATTCAATTTAATTAACGTTAGTGTAAAGCAACGATATCCAACAAAAGATTGCAGCACTAACTGCGAATACGTCTAATTTATTTTTATTGTTACACGAAATTTTAATGCTGCTCCTACAAATTAAAGTCTAGAGAGTTCAAACTTTCAGCGAAGAAAGTTCATAACCGATTCAAGAGTTCAATTAATTCCGATTTTAATTTTCTTGTTATTCATTGTTGAAAGAGCTTCGTTGTTATAGGTTTTGATATTCACAACAATCAAGCGATTTCAACAATGAAGGAAAACAAATAAAAAATCAGCCTTGTTCAAACTCTTGAATTGGTTATGAACTTCCTTGCCCGAAAGTTACAACTCTCTAGGCTTGAATTTGTAAGAGCAACATTGAAATTTCGTGCAACGATAAGAATACGTTAGACATGTACGGAGATAGTGCTGCCATCTGTTGTTGGAGATCTTTGCTTTACATTAACCTTAACATGAAATAGATGGGCCGAACTCGATCATCATGTGTACTCAGTCGCTGAGTTGGCGTCCACAAAGTTGTTGGATATAATCCTGGCTTGGGCGTTATTTGTGGATTATAAAAGCATTGTAATGGTATAATCGGGATGAGCCAATGTTGAGAGCTATTAGGATGACCGAAGACAATTCTAGTTCATAAAAGTTCATGGAAGGTCAAAATGGTAGATACAGTGGTACCTCGATATATCGAACTTCAAAGGGAACGAGAAAGCTTCGAATTATCGACGATTTCGATATACCGAGGTTCGATTTATCAAGGTGATTCAACACTGACTGCGATATATAGAGGTTCACAACAACAAAAACAAAACAACGGTAATTTGATGTAATTAAAGGATTCTGTATTTTAATTTTTCAAATGTCAATGTTAAACAATGGTGGGGGTTACAGATTGCAACATGAACGATTGTCGTTCAAAGAAGCAACTAAGTTTCGTCTAAATACAGTACAGTATTATAGATGTTATCCAAACAACTTCGATATATAGAGGTTTTCCAATCAAAACTTCGATATATAGAGATGCGGTGCCAAGCCACGCAAGTATGAAAATTCGAAATATCGAGATCTTCCTGAGCAGTCCTTCGATATAATAGAGGTAAAAAATACACATGGGAGTGATAGCAGGTTCAAGGGGAATGGAAGAACTTCAATTTATCAAGGAATTCGATATATCGAGGTTCCACTGTATTAATAAATCTGTGTGAAAATTGGAGCGTTAAATAGTTTGTTAATAGTTTGACGCCAAATATGTGCAAATAAGACAAAAGTTGCAAATATTCCTTCGTCAGAACGTTAATTTTTGCATCATTTCCACTTACGTTGTGTCTTAAGTGATAAAATACCTTGAAAAAATGCAATTTTAATTCAGAGTATTTTGGTAAATTATATATTTTACTAGAATGCAATATTCACATCATTATGAGTTACTCACTTCTTCGGTGTTTCTTTTATTCGATTTTCTCTTTCAATTGACGATATCCGTATTCGTTCCAAAAATAGCCAATTTTGATATCAGTACACTATATTACACAAGAAATTGGATTTTTGTTATCGTTATATGTAAATAAGAATTTATTTTAGTAGCTCCTGCTGATATATTGGGGCCATTGATGTACCTATGGAGTCTTTGTTTCAAAAAATCTATTAGTGCGTATTGTTGTATTATTTACCGTTACTCCTCAAATAGCACGTGTAATCAAAATGAAATATTGCTTATGGCATTCAATGGTTCGACTCGAGTAGCTTAATTGGTATAGCGTTGGCTTAGCAATTCAAAGGTCCTGGGAACGATCCCATCGTCCGCCCAGCCTGAATGAGCTTTCAGAGTTTTCCTCAGTGACATAAAGCAAATGACTGGAATTCATACCCAAAAATTAGGCTGTGGCTGACTACCTTCCAACATCATCTCTCCTATCCCGGTCTGAGTCACAGCTGCGTCACTGGCTCAGGTACAATAACTTTTTCGCGTAGATTGAACGACGACTTCAAATACAAGGAAATACAGATCTGGTTCGTAATGGAGCTGCACGGACTTCGCTCCAACCACTCCAGGCTCACAATTTTTTAACCATCCATAGTCTACGGTCTTCCTCTAGTCAAACAAGCCTCCGTAGTCCAGTTAAGAAAGTCGCGGACTTTTGATCAGCAATAACAAGGCAAGTGGATTGGGGTCCTATCACTGTTGGCCATGCTGACAGACCAGCAAGCCAGGTGACATCGATCCGTCAACGACATTAGGTCGACGAAATTCGGACCGACGTCGGGTTTTGAGTTTTGAAAAGTCGACAAGAAGCCAGCATCGACGGACGGGGTCTGGGTGGGGTTTCGCCTCTATGCCGGCAAGTCGGGACCAAAGGTGGCCCGGAAAAGGCCTGACTATCAAACGCAACTTATGTGTTGGCGCCGACCTTCCCCCAACTATTTACCAACTACTAGTCGGGGTCCCATCTATCCCCGACGGCGGCCCGGCCAAAATCCCCATCTTGGTCGCCATTTTTGGCTTGCTGGGAGGTTTCTCCTTTTGTTTTCTCCATCACACAGGCAAACGACGAGATGGCACCTTCAAACTAAGCCCTGGCCAACTCCTTCCCACACCTACCCTATCCTGGCATGAATCAGAAGGCCACAGGCAAGGGCGCCCATGTTGTGATTTTCAGAGGGGGGCAAGGATAAAGCGACAGTTTTCCCATGATTTATTAAAAACAATCACTAAAGGGTTCCATGTAAAAACCATAACTGGAGAGTTCATATTCTCATAGACAGTTCAATGCTGAATCTTGCTTACTTACTCTATGGCTTACGGAACTCGCAAGATCAAGCCAGTTTTCATCACGAACACCTACTTCTCGACGATCTCTTCTAATATTTTGTACTCCCAACGACGTCTCGGTCTTCCTAATGGTATCTTTCCCACCAAGATAATCTTCGTTTTTCTCTCATCCGAGCTACATGACCTGCCCATCTTATTCGCCGTGATTTCATTATTCTTATAACATCGGGTGAGTCGTACAGTCCATGGAGTTCGTCGTTATGCAGCCTCTTCCATTCTCCAGTCATCTCGTCCCGTTTTGGCCCGTATATCTTTATCAATATCTTATTTTCAAACACTAGTAATTTATGTTCATCTGCTAGGATCGTAGTCCAACTTTCGCAAGCGTAAAGTATTACCAGCAGAATAACCGTTTTGTATTTTCGATTTCGACTTTCTTGACATTAATCGCGAGGATATGAGTTTCTGAACTGCATAGAAACATGCGTTGTCCGACTAAACGACTTTTTATTTCTTCCGTGACCTCGTTTCTTCCTTTTTACGTATGCTTTTAAGTACTTAAATTTGTTAACTTTTTCTTTGTTCTCATTCTGAATTGCTATGTATCTATTTCCTTTATTCTTACTGTTTTGGCTTGTTTTCATGTATTTTGTTTTCTCTACATTTACCTGTAGACCTATCTCATCACAAGCTTCTACTAAGACCTCGGTGTTACTTTGTAATGCCTCTGTATCTTCCCCTATTAAATCTACATCATCCGCGTACACCAACAGTTGATTCAAGTCAATGTTAGTCCCTTTTTATCCTCTTTTATTTTTAGAATCCCATATTCTAAGACAAAGTTAAGTAGCAGTTAAGGCATCAATCACTTTGTTTCAATTCGTTGCGAAACTCGAAATTATATGGCATTATTATCTATCAGTATGCTTCTTGGGTCGCATAAAAAAGCGCTCAGTCAAACTTTCGAAGCAGGCTTTCGTTCAGAAAATTTCCCTTAGGGGGGGAGGGCATTTCAGAGAACCGGGAGGGCGTTACTTGTACAATTATCATTACAATAGTAGGATAAATAGTAAACTACAATTTTTCCCGAGGGGTGGTACATTACCTCCGGGGGTGCGCCCTGAAAGAAACACTGTTTGGAAGCACTCTTCCACGCCAGGGATTATAGGATGAGAAGGGCATCGGCCAGGGCTTCTGTCAAGGTACCACTCCGGCATTCGGCTGGTGAAAGTGGAAAACCTCCGTCGCGATGATCGGCCGTGGGGTTCGAACCCACGTGCCTACCAATTGGTTTTGAGCATTACCGATTCGTAGTCCGTGACGTTACCACCAGGACTACGTGATCTGTCTTTTTTATTTCTTTCATCGTATTTATTATAACACGATGCTACAGAGAAGTAAAAAAGTGTGTTAGTTTCCACGGAAGGGAGATAATTTTAAACGTGAAACAATATTTTGAGAGGGAGCGCTGAAATAATGAATTTTTAATAGTGATAAGCCATGTTTTGATAACAGTGGTCGCCACAAAAGGGAAAAGTGCAGACTTTTAGGTAATGAAAATAATGAAGTACTACTCCTGAAAAGCCTCGAGAAAAGCTAAAGCTTAAAAAAAAAAAAAACTTGTAAACTTTATTTTATATGGGACAATCTAGTAACTTTTGACTTCCGCCCGTCACGATTCGCTCATTTACAGCCAGTTAAAATCCACACCCATGCCCCTGCCGAGACTCGAACCTGGGACCCGTTGGACTAACGCCTCAGACCGCACGGCTACCCGGCCGGCACCAAAGCTTGTCACAGAATTGAACAAATAAGGTTGTTTAAATTAAATTTTTAGTTTTCATTTATGTCTTTCAAAAATGTTTTGAAATTTGAGGAAATACTAATCTAAACATTCTATTTTTTGTTTTATATCTTGCGAAGTAAATTTTCTCTGGCTAGAGGGGAGCGAGCGCCCTCCCCCCTAATAGGCGCCCTTAGCCACAGATAGAAAATTCAAAAACTACAGTCTTGCAGTGTTGTATGGTATTTTGGCGATTTCAGTAAATATGGATGTCTTCGCGCTGAGAAAACAAGAATATTTTGCCGGCCGGCATCTGTGCACACGCGATTACGATCGTGTGGTGGTCGTGATGTTGAGGTAACTCTCTAGAACACCGCTAGATGTCCTTAGAGTAGCCGCGCGTTCCATCCGCATTCAATGGGTTCCGCGAATAGCCGTGAATCATGGGGTATTTCGTGAAGTTTCTAAGATATATTGCGTACTTAGAAACCTGTTAGTAATTACTGTTGTTAGAAATACGTAAGTCTCTCAAGTTTACATGTCAGCTCAACACGAACATCGATTAAAAAAAAAAAAAATAGGCACAGGATTTCGAAAATTTGTTGAATGCGTTTTGTTTGCGATTTTCCTTGGCTTTCTGCCGTAGTTGCAAGGGTTCCATTAGATTACAATAAACATTTTTTTTTTAATGTGTTGCAGGACTGGATGTAGGATGAAAACAACAAAATTTGTTGCATTTTCACAGCAACAGCATGCACAACACTCTACAATGCTTTCAAACAGGGCCAGACTTGCTCCTTGGAAAGGCGCAGGCTTTGGATTTCAGAGGGTGCATATAATATTCTGATGAACTCAAAAAAAAAATTCACATGCGTCTTCGTGGGTAGAGTGACCAAACCAGATTTTTTTTATCTAAAAAGAGTATATTAAAACTATGGATATATATGTATGTATGTATGAGGAGTGCTCTTTTCATTTGTAAAAATGTTATAAAAAGCTAGTTGATACATGCAGTATCCAATTATAATAAATATGAAAAGAAAACATGTTCTTGAAGAAAAAAATGTAAATTTCTTACCTTCTGTATCAGGCCTGATATTTTCTGACGTCTTCACCTTCAGAAGTAGCTCTAATATCCCCTCTTATGATTTCACTAAATGTATCACATTACATGATAAAATGTCCATGTTTATTTTCATAACATATTCCGAAGTGCTCACTTTTAACCTCTGCTTAGTAATTTCTGATAACACCAATGAGCCTTTCAGAATGTGCATTTGTTTCTGACAGTATTAAAACAAATACCACAACATTTTGTAGGACTGTTGACCGAACACCAGAATGTTTCAAATCTTTCAGTATAGTACACGTCTCCATCTATTGACAGAAGAGACATTATTAACTTTCCAAGTATCCAAATATGTTTCTATGCACTTGTGCACTGCACATTGCAATTAAAAAAAATCATTATCATTATTCTTTGATGCGGATGACTCTTCTGCTGCATGCAGGTGAAATGTTCAATAAGAAAGAAATTTCTTGAAAGACACATACTTTTGAAACATAAAATGTTCCATCCTTTTAACATCACTAAAAAAACATTTGGATCAATTCTCTAATTTTCCAAAGATATTTCTATATAAATCCTAGTAACTACTAACATTACATGGGTTATGTTTAGCATGCACTTTCAAGTTTTGTCAATAACCTTTGTACAGAAAACTGTATAATTATACTTTTTTTTTCAGTAATTTTGACGTGCAGTCAATATAACAAAATGAATGATCATGTTTTACATTTTGATGTTACTAAAAAAGTTTTGTGTATGAAAATAAGCTTGGATTCTTTGAAAGTCAGTTCTTTACGCTTAAAATAAGCGCTAAGTTTCACGTTAGAACAAATTGTAGTACTATTTCCTCTGACGAAATATGCTGTTGAACATCATGGTTACCTTGATCTTATATGGAGAATATAGAAGAATTGCATACTGAGATGAGGCGAATATTCACCATTCTTTGAGCATTATAGATTAGAATAGGTTTCTCCGGATTCGTCTTTGTATTTATTTATTACACACGCGACATTCTGCAGAAATTCCACTTATATCTTTAAAACTACACGCTAAATTCTAAGAGCGGAATTGGGCTTAATTTGAGCGGACTATTTCATCTTTTCAGAGGGGTTGAAAATCCACTCTTCCAGAGTAGATTTTCATAGGAGAAAAGACGAGAAATTTCAGCTCGAAAAAAAGATGGAATTTATCGTAGTTCTTTTCCATGGGAACGTAGACAAGAGCCTTTTTTTATTTTTTATGAATTTCCATCTATTCAGATGCAATGTTCATCTTTTGAACATGAAAAGACGCAATAAAATGTTGAAAACTTAGAAAAATGCAAAAGGGAATAAGTAGTAAGGAAGTACTACTTCATAAGTAAGTAGTAAGGAAAAGAGCTATGCAGTTATGAATTTAAAAAAAAAAGTAAAAAAATAACCTCGGTGGGATTTGAACCCGCTACCTTCCGGCCAGCTACTCAACGCCCTATCCCGTCCAACTGTGAAAGTACGCCTTCGAAATTGATTCTTTCGTCTCGTCAAGTACTTAAGAACAACGTTGAAGGCATGTTTGTACACATCTTACTCCTGACGTCTTTTGGTATGTTTTTTTGTCCCTGAGATCATTTTGCAGGTTTTTCTGTCGTCATTCTTAATTAAACGCGATAAATGTCACAATATGACTTGTGACTTCGTCTTTCGATCACCTTTGCGGTTACGAATGGCTGAGAGCAAACTTGACTAGTAGTCATGATGCTTTATGAACCATTCTAAAAAGGTGAGAAATCGCTTTTTCAATTTTAAAGAATAAATTTCATCTATAAAGCATCGGAATTCCACCTAGAAAGATCTTTTTTTATTATTATTATTCAAAGCAAGAGCGTTTCGTTGAAAATCATTTTTTCGATTGAAAATTTCGCTCTAAGAAGATGAAATATTTAGCTTTTCCGAATTTAGTATGTAATAAACATATGACCACACAACACAAGATCAAGTAAATAATTCAATACTCATTTTACAGTAGAGTGACAGTCCTCTCGATGCAAGAAACTGAATATTAGGCATTGCTCAGCATACAATCTTTAACGCGGTGGTTCAATGGTACCGATCCAGGCGGCCGAGCGGTCTAGTACAGTAATGAGAGTATTGAGGTCAGAAATCCAGTTTGAAGAGATTTTTATGCGACCTTACTATAGGATTTTTCCGCCCGCACGACGAAAGTTTGTCATGTGGCTGGTCGCCTCTACTCTGGACATTTTGAAACATGAATTAGAAATGACTGATAAGTCATGGTATGTAAAATATTTACGGCTAAAATTCTTGAATATTACAAATATCAAACAGAAACAGGAATTTCTGAATTACACACGAGCATTTATATGAATAACAGTGGAATTAATTATGAGGGTTTGAAATTACGAATTTTTCTTTAATTTGTGTTATTTATTGTAAATGTGATATTAGTTTGGTATTTTCCTTTAATAGTGTTACATGTAAGTTTTTTTTTTTTGTTCATTTCCCGTAAATTAAAAAAACAATAAAAAAAAATAGTGCGGTAGTCAGTCGACTCAAGGATCGTAGTTTCGAATCCTACCTCGCGCATGGATATTTGTGAGTGTGTTTCAACAAAATGCAAGTACAATGTGCAAGTGAAAACAAGATAATATAAATCAAACAGCCCGCGTAGCGCCAAACATACTTTTTTTTTTAAATGTAGAATTCTCGTCTCTGGTGTGCGGGATCGTCGGTTCGATCTCCCTGCTCATGCCTCGTGATCTTTGTGGTGGAGAAACACCGTGTGCGTAGGTTTTCTCGGGGTTCTCCCGTTTCCTTGCTCGCTATTCGAGACCTCCAAGTTGAATTATCGACTGGTGTTAGACACATACGAGGACCGATACAACTTTTTACCCCTCGGGGCCTACTATTAGATTTTGCCTACGCGGTGGCGGCTAAGATTCCGATGGAGGAGTTTTCTGTAAAACTATTTTATAAATATTATTCTTGTAAGTTAACATTAACGGACAATTTGACAGGGATAACTACGACCGAAAGTCAAATGAAACAAATGTGTAAAAAGTTGAAAGTTTTAATTTTTGATATCAGGTTACTTCAGCTGTTCTTGTAGGCCTATAAACTAGAGTTTTGTAGAGTAAATTTAAAATGTAAAGGCATCGAAACAAACGATGGGTGTTACAAATGTGGACAGACAGAATACAATGATCGATAAGTTGATACAATGCGTGCACAAGGAGGCGATATGGAACCAATTTAAAATTCTATATAGTCGTGTAATGCATGTGATGGGGGCAGAAGTCCCATTTGAAGAGGTTTATATGCGACCTTATTATAGAATGTTTCCGCCAGCGAGACGCAAGTTTGTAATATGGCTCGTTGCTACTACTTCAGACATTTTGAAACATGAACAAGAATTGACTGACAAGGTATGTCCAATATTGAAAACTGAATTTTTTTTAGTATAACAAATGTAAAGCATAAACAAGAATTTAAGAATTATGCACGAGTATTATATGAATATGTTTATAGCTAAATTATGGATGTTAGTAGCTATGGCAAATTTTGTTCAGATGTTTTGTTTCTTTTCGTGTACGAGATGCAGGTTTGTTTTGTCAATTATGTGATGGTGTAAGATTATTTTGTTGTTTCAAATAAAAAATAGTGCGGTAGTCTGTCTATTCAAGGATCGTGGGTTTGAATCCCACCTCGGACATGGATGTTTGTGAGTGTGTTTTAACCTAATCAAATACAAGTATAAGTCAAATGAAGTTAATACAAGTCAAACAGCCCGCGTAGGGCCAAACATATTTTTGAAAATAATGGTAGAACACTCGCTTCTGGTAGAGGTCTGCACGGGCTCGGGCCGTAAATTTTTAAATACGGTATACAACGATATTTCTCGGACCTAACTTTGTAAATATACTGTACAACTGTATTTAGCGGACCATTCTTTCGGGAGAACTTTCAAAGCACATCTAAATTTATAACTTCGGTAAAACAGGAGACGCCCACACTGAAAATCTTATCACTGTGCAATGGAGGGAAAAACAATCTCAGTGTCTAGTGGAGAGAAAAACTAAAAGCAACAGAAATAAACATGTTTAGCTTGTCTGTGAAAGTACCGTTTCTTACACTGAATTAAAAGAAGATAAGCGTTCGGAACAAGAATTTGCACAAATGGACATTTTGTTTTAAATATTTAGAGTATTCATATCGTTTGTTAATGTACTACTAAACAATGAATGAGTTCCATAAGGCTGAGTCTGAGCTGAGTGAATACACGTATTTCCATTTCATGAGAATTTATATAAATTAACACTTTTTTTTTTTTTAGAGAGAATTCATATAGTTAGTAAGTGTAAACAATAAGCATTATTTCGTTGTTCTCTCTGAATCATGGAAGTATTTAAACCGCAAAATTAAACCTCTGAAATACAATTTTTCATTAATTATTAAGTTTATGTAATTCGGGCTCATTTGATTATAACACGGGCTCGGGCCTAAATGCTAAAACATATTTCGTGCTCGCGCTTGGGCTTGGGCTTGGGCTGGGCCTCACATTATAAATTCACGGGCTGAAATTTCCGGCCCGTGCAGACCTCTAGGCTCTGGTGCGTGAGATTGTCGGTTCGATCTCTGCTCATGCCACGTGGTCTTTGAGGTGGAGAAAAACCGTGTGCGTGGGTTTTCTCGGGATTGTCCCGTTTCCTCCCACTTTCTTCATTCCATCAATTCATTCATAATCCCTGCTTGCTGAGCCAGTTGCCTAAACGCCTTGAAAAATTAAGTTCAAATTTTAAAAAACACAATCATCAACATATGATCGCCAAGCCTTGAGAATATTCGAGTACGAACCCTTGCTTGAAAATATGTACGGTTTTTCTTTTAAAAAAGAACTAAACCACCCGCTTGAGCTGTAAAAATGCTAAGACAAAAACGTATTTCTGTTATATAGTCTTATCTCTCTTTAAAATAGTATAGATAATATGCATAAAGAACATACTAGTATAAAACGTATATTTGCCAGAAAAGTGAGAGTATACAGTATTTGCACCTTAAAAAGAGTATAATATTCTAAAAAGAGTATGTCTGGTCACTATTCGTGGGAGTATATTTCACGCAAATTACTTTATTATGATTGGAATAAAAATAAAAAAATGAACACTATTTTTGTTTTTGTAATATCAGTTTCATTTTGATGACCATTCAAGTAGGATACCACTTTAAGGTAAAATAATTATAAGCACAGTATAGAACCCAATATTAATCATAAACACTAATTCTACAAGGAATATTCATATCAGCAATTCTCGCAAATTATAAGTAATGTTAGTTTGCAATGGGATTGATGCCTTCTAAAGAATAAAATAATACAGAAATTCTATGTAAATAATTGATGTACTCGCAGTTGTTTATGTCCTGACCAACTCCACGTACTATTTGTCTCAAATATAAATGAATGTTTTCCACGGGCTTGCATCTTGCCCCTTGTTGGTATGAAAAAAATATATACACATTAAACCGTTTATTCACCTCGTATTCTAATCGAAACAAACTATGATTTATAGGCAATAGTCTTCAACAAAATCATTGACCCCTTAATTGCTTATTGTTGCAATATATGTAGAACGCAGTAAATCATGATTAGAAGCAAGAAATAGTTTTGTTACGAAACATGAGCCCCCGTACACCATATATCGTTTCCCAAGAATATTATCTTGCCCATCGCCCCTGTGATATGTTGGTTAGCGTGTTCGGCTCTCACGAGTGGGTTTGCAAGTTCAAATCTTGAAAGATATAGTTTCCTTTCTTTAAAAAAAAAAAAAATGAAGAAATTTGGGTTCGTCAGCCCAGAAAAATTATTTCAACACCGGCAAGTTATAAGGCTTACTGTTTTCCTTCGCCCACTTTACTCATTTTCAGTTTACTCTGATTAAAATTAATTTGTGACTGCGACAAGATTATTTCTTCCGTCAAAATAATGTTTCGCACTATAACTGTCAACTCGCTCAGCTCAATTTTGTAGAAATCGCCAAAGATGCATGTGTCCTAGTTTAAGAAATAAGCTCAAATATGTTTATAGTATAGAGTTGTTTACATTTATTTAAAACCATATAAGCTCCAATATAAATTTAGGATACAATTTGGAAATTAAAGTTTATGAAATTAAAATTTGGAACACGCATAGGTTTATAATATAAAATGCAATTAGAATGCAAGCATAAATGGATTTATAGTATGTATTTAGATTGGTCCCTCGTGTCACGAGTAAAATGTAATGAAAACACAAACTTTTAATTGCGGAGAAGAAGTGCTTATAGTAAACAAATGCCATAAAGGAAGACTATATAGAGTTACATTGCTGTAGGTATCTGAAATGAGGGTGGGGAAGTAGTGAAAATTCTGCTGTGTTTAATTTCACAGAAGTGCGTGTTAGAGGTAGAAATATAAGTGAATAATATTTTTAATGTAATCATATATTTTACGCCATGGAACAATTGTAATTCCGGGCGAATATGAAGATGGTTTCCAGAGCAATGTTTGATATATTGACATTGTCGGTATTTTTATATATTATCAAGCGCCATATTCAAATATATTGAATGCTAAATGATTTAGCTATGAAATATTCTGGTATTCTGGTACGTAATTTATATGTATAAATATAAAGGAAATAACTGCTAATTTGTGGTACGATTATATATAATGTGATAACTACCAGAATGCTCCAGGACCAGTATGATTGTTATATGTGGTGTATGAAATGGTAACGTATGTTATGAGATATGGTAACGTATGTTATAGTCAGATGATTGTTCATATGGTAGATGCTGCGATCTCAAAATATAATAAAAGTATTTGCCAGTTAACTATATTAGTTTATGATTGGACATGGATAGAATATCCTATATTTATGTATGTTTAACGGTTGACTTTTAGATATTCCCTAGGTTCACCTCACTTCTACATATCATATGGGAGTCAGTATGTTACTTGTCTACAAGTAATAAAAGTTCCTCATCTATTATAAATATGTACATAATAGTGCGTGTACTGCAAAAATATACTATCCAGAAATATTATATTGTCGCTATATTAAATTTAAATGATTGGGTAAATGGAGAAGGATAAAATCAAATCATTTTATCTCCACCTGCTTTCTTATGCCCAGTTGCATAAAGCACTGGTGATCTGTAGATCAAGATTAAGCAGGGATTGATTCAAGATCATGAAGATTTACTGTTGCACTGACATATATTCTGGATTATTCCAGGATTAAACTCGATATTTCGTAAATCTACGAAACTGTAGGATTGAATCTCGATGAATCAATAGAAGAAAACTCTCTTACTTCGAAGTTTGAAGGCGGAAAACAAGAAAAAGAATGTATTTATATATGTCATTACTTGATGAAACTATTACTGTATACTTTGGCACGACACACTTAAATGAATTTAAACATCAAACACATATTTGCAAAAACAGAAAGGACTGAAATGAGTAGTGCCTACTTTTTCTAATTTGCAACGTTATGACTTATTAGTGTTTATATAGGCGCAGTGTTACAGGATGGTTGGCGTTGAATTAAGCTACTAAAGCATCAGAAATTACCCGATGTTCCCTTTATCCAAGAAAATTCTCTACGCCTAAATTTACTACTACTTCTACTTCGAATAATATTAATAATAATACTATGTAAAAGTTCTCTACGTAACATTCCATTAACTCTCTTTTGTCAGGACAAAAAAACTGATAATCTAAGGTACAAGAATATTGTTTATAAAGAAAACTATTATAAATGAGTCATGCAAGTATTGTTATGACTCACCCTAGCCTAAAGGTTGAAATTCCCTTAGCTTTTCCATTACTAATCTTTAAACATTCTTTTTCTTACAAAATAAAGTTTCCTTTATGTTCTGACATTGATTGTATTTATATCACAATACTGTTTTTTATAACGTAATAATAGACTAAACTATCACTGTTGTCTGAATCCAGAATAAAGTTTCTTCAAGTACCAGATACCTGCAATGGAACCTCACTCCTTGAAAGAAAAAGCGTAAAGATATTGTAATCGTTCACCTCCCAAAAACAACAGCTATGCCTTTGTGTGTAATATTGAAACTTTCTTCGTCTATTTAAAGCAGAAATATGCTAACAAGAATACAAATATAATCACGCTTAGTCCGTCTGTCCGTGTCCAAAAAATAAATATCAAGAACCATAAGGTGTAGATAATTGGTTGAGGTGTCGTTGAAATTGGAAAGCTGTTGGATAGACTGCCTCAAAAACCACCTGAACGGTCTTGATTGATACAATGGATCAGTGTTGCAAACTCATTTTTTAAAAAAATAAATTATTCGCATTCCCTCAATTCCGTTGGACCCATCTGCACCAAATTTGACATAAACATTATTCAATGCAATTGAAAATACTGTGGGTGTCAGCGACCCCAAACACCCCAGATGTCAGTGCTGCCAACCTATTTTCTCTAAGATTATTTTTTTAAGTTGCTTCCATTACGTTAGGCATAGCAGCACCAAATTTGACATAAACATTATTTCACACAATAGACAAATGTTGTTGGTGTTCTCGTACCCAATCATCTCAATTGTCAGTGTTGCCAGCCTATGTTAAGAAATTTTATGTGTATGTCTGGGATACTATCAAGGAATCGGAGACTCCAGGATTATTAGTAGAATCGCAGCAATAACTTGGTGGTCTCTTACATGCTTTTATTCTGCTATAATATATCTATTAAATTGCATTGTATATATACTGTATATATATGAAATGAAATGTAGTAACTGAAGCTGAAAAGTATTGATATAGATACCGAGTATTCATATCTACATTATTTGTAGTACAAATATTTAAGAACTTGGATAGAAATAGTTATTGAATTATAATAATTATAAGTACTTGCTAGAACTTAGTGAGACTAAGGTAATGCAATAGAATTTTAAGCTGAACTTCTGACAGCTCAAAACGGTTATAAAATAAACGGTTGTGTTAAAAAAGATGTACAATACAGTAGACCTATACCGCTCAGCGGAGTTTTCGATCAGTGGCTTG
This sequence comes from Lepisma saccharinum, assembly GCA_022664845.1. Taxonomy (NCBI): domain Eukaryota; kingdom Metazoa; phylum Arthropoda; class Insecta; order Zygentoma; family Lepismatidae; genus Lepisma; species Lepisma saccharinum. The sequence continues at coordinate 59,780 of JAGDQP010004900.1, read as the reverse complement.
CGAAATTATTTTACCGGATTATGGTAAAGGTTTTCATTTAATTACTTTGCTACATTTTAATTTTTTTGACAAACGAACAATAGTTTTAAATCGCCTTCCATAACAATTAGAATACGATGTGAATATAAAATTATAATTGTTAATGTTTCAAATAAAATATGAAGAACTGTCTTACTGTTTCTTTCTAAATCTCCTTCCCGCTTCGCGGTATTTCCCTCGTTTCTGCAGATCCGATAAATCAGTATAGAAAAGTACTTTTTTAGAAAATATCTTCCCTCTAAGGTCAAGACACATTTCTTTTATGAACAGAGTCTTTTGAGTGTCTTCTTCTGGGTGATGTAGAAAGCCAATCTCTTATATTCCATCTGCTCAGCTTTCTGCATGAACTCGGAGGAAAAGAGTGATTTATATAGTCAGTATTTGATTCCAGAAATTGATGGAAAAATTTTAGCAATATATTTCTTAATATGCAAAATGTTGTCAAGTGTCTGTAGATTCAAAATTAGTGTCTTCTCCAGATACAGCGTTCTTTTATTATTATTTCCTTTGGACAATGGTGAATGAGCAGCCAATATAAATAACATTTCTCACATAATAAATGACTTTGCTTTACTTCCCAATATAAACTCCAACTTATATTTACCTAACCTGAAATCAGTAACGTGTAGGGTGGTCCAGTCAACTGCTCGTAAGAGTCCCGCATTTGGTGAAATAAATAAATACACTTTTTATTATTTTTTTAAACAATTTCGGTAATACTTTTGTGTCCATCCAAAGCCCCAAAATTTATTGTTTCTTGTGGGTTGAAGTTTGTACCTTCTTTCTTTCCGATTTCATTTTTACCTTATCAGCTCCCAACAGGCATACAATCTAGACCATAGAAACACCAGCAGAATTTACATAGAACTTTCGAAATGATTTGATTCCTGTGCTGTTCGCTCTTACCTTGCTAGTTCCTCATCAACCAATCAAATTACAGTATTTACATGACATCATTCAAAATACGTTATCATTCAATCAAAATTTTGGATTAACCCTACATTTAGCTAGTCCTGCCTACAAAGTGTATGGTGCAACGAAACAGAACGTTGATTCACGAATTGAGATCACCCATACAGTTCACGAACATTTTTTAGGAACCGGACCTTAGAGCCTGCGTTATACAGCGAAAAACATGACTAAAGTATCGCCAATATTATTTTGGGGCGCTAACAATATCAAACAAATCGTTTTTATTTGCTTTCACCTAAAATCAGAACGGTTGAAAATTACATATCCGCCGGTACATAAGTATGACAAACCAACATCGAGTTTCATTTAAATGATATTGCTAAAACGATTTTTTTTTTTTTAATAATTTTAAAAATTAGCTTCTTATGTGCTACGTGCAGTTCCTTCTGTTGGCCATTACTTTGCTATTTACTTGTTAAAGTTTACGTCACAGCATAAAAGATATTACATGATCCATTAAACAACATGCTTGGTAAGAAAGAAACAAAACAAAAATCAGTTTTACTACTTCAATACACATTGTCAAGGCCATAGAAGAGAAGAAAAGGAGGATAAATATTCTGTAACAGTATCACGATTTCTAACTCTTAAATCAATTAGGAAACAAGTCTGCAGACTGCAAGAAAAGACAGAGGATTTAACCAGAATGGTGGTATTCGTCTGTTAAATGAAATCACACAAAATCAAATCAAAAAAGAGTTACCGTTTTGATTCAATGACATGAAATAGAGCATGGAACCATCTCAAGTGGAAAGATATTTCCCTCTCGCTTCTCTTCTATTTTTTTCCATTTCTGACGGAAACTGTTCAAAAGGCGTCTGGAGGAATCTGATTTCCTCAAAGAGAAGAGCGAAATTAAATGATATATTTTTCATATATCTCTCATTTCTTCTCTCTCTCTCTCTCTCTCTCTCTCTCTCTCTTCGTATGAAGATATGAAACAAATGAAGAGCTCTTCTCCTTTATTACTATTATTTTGCTTTTCTAGCTTCTCTCTTTAACATCCACAAATAATGTATTTTTCCGTGATTCCTTTTTGTGATGCTGTTCATGTTTTCGGTTCTTTGATGAAAAAAAAACATTATTTTAACTTTCGTGTGCTTTTATGCACCCTCGTGTCCTACCTAATGGTAAAGTTTAATGACTACAAATGGAAAGTCCAATGTTAAAAAAAAATCCTTTAGTCCACGTTTTATAATTTTCAGACTGTTTCTCCATATTCTATACGTCATATCCTCAATTTAGTATATCAGTTTTATTCGCGAGAGAAATTATTAGGTCATACATTTAAGCTGGTTTCCCCATTGGCCCACGTGCTTCTGAATCGTTGAGTCCACGAAGTCCGACGATAAATGCAGAAGAAATCACTAAATCCATGTTGAAATGCTTCTTACCAAGTTCTTATCATATGGTGTGGCAGATGACAGCACTGAACGTTAAAACTAGCAGTGAAGCAGCTTCTAATTCTGTTTGGTTCCCTATTTGATCTTTGTGAGTTAAGTATGTTGGGGGTGTTCTCTGTTCTTTGCAATATAATACAAATTCATGTACAACGTTTCGCCTTCCGTGACATTAACTGGTATAAAAACAACATTTAGTACAAAGACATTCGTTTTAATATGACATTGGGTGGGTCGAAGCCTGAAATGAATAAAAAATGTTACATTTTGTATGTACAACGACTTTCAAGTCCTTGCATCAAGGAAACGAAAGAGAATTTTCGGAGCAAGAAATGTTCAAACGTTCCAGAAGATGGAGGATTGAATTATAAATGTAATTTTCCCATTAATGTGAGTCTTAAAACTCTCTTGATTTGAAAATCGTGAATTTGTTCATTGGTATTCTCCATTATATTCCCATTCATTTTGCATATTAAATAGTTTTCCAAAGAACTTCTTCCAGGGCAGACAAAGCTCAGAGTTTCTTTTAGAATAGTATATCCGAGAGTATTTATATTATCCTTGTGGAAGGCATAGAGACATTATCGGCAGCAAAAGCTTAAAGTGCCTACAAATAACTAAATGTTAGTGTAAGGTACATAGAATATGCTATAATACCCACATAGCAATTTTAACCTGACTCAAACGTGAACTAAGTTTAATTTGACAAGTGGGACATTTTGGTGCAAGCTTACCGAAGTAAACCAAAGTGGTTTAAACACGGTTAAATCAGGCAATGTAGTTTATAAGAATCAAGATTGAAACAGACTTGACAGAACTAGAAAGAAAATACATAATGTACTTCTTAAAAAGTTATGAGAACTTTGTCCTGGGTGGGAATTGATTCTAGGACTACTGGCCCACCAATCCGATGGTGAGTCACCATACCACAGAATCTCACGCCTTAGCTGACTTTCCAAGCGCTATTTATCATCAGATTCCAAGAGATGCCTGCCTATATCAATGTATGTAGGAGTTGGGGAAGATTGCTCACGAGAAAGAATCCTGAGAAGGGACTTCATCACACTGATATTACAGCAGAAGTGGAACGAAAAAAAAAATCAAATTAATTTCAGGTTTAAGAAGCTTCCTCACATAACTGGATGTTTCAACAATCTTGAAGTAGTTTGGTTATAACAACTGAGCCACTTATATTGTTCCAACAAGTTCGTTTCATGCTTGTTTATTAAGTTCAAAACAATATCAAGTTCGGCAAACTCAAAGCAAGTGACTTACAATCTTGTTGCAAACTGGCATGCTATGTGGCTATAATGCATTGCTGTATTGTAAATCATCGGTTATCCACCATCAACTTAAAGCTTATCGATATTTATTATTTATACGGAATACCTTACTTTGCTTCTTTATGCTATTGTCGTTTCCATCCATACATTAACTCCACAGTTTATTCTCATCTCTATACTTATGTGTCATATCCATCTCTCGTCACATATTTATGTTTAATTGTACCTCGTGATTGACACAATTTAAACTATCAAGGTTGTTGATTAATGTTAACCGGGCAGTCAGTAAATTGAGAAATAAGACAAATGTAGTATGGCCCATTTTTTCATTTCTCTTTCCATTTCCTATTCAAAGATTTGAAAATAAATATCAAGTGATACTGCTCTGGAATATACGTTCATCAGTCAGCTTGCTCCAAGCATAAAATACCTAAAATGCTACACACGATTTCTTCTAGATTCAGGATTGGGTAATGTAAGGTAATTTGGTGATATTTTTATATTAAATAATTTTTATAAGGAAAATAACAATATTTTTGTTAAACTATATTTATATGTATATTGGAACCATCCTTCTAGGCAATGCTTTTCACTAGTTTACTAAGATACAATAAACACACAGTAATTGAAAAAAAAACAAAGGAAACAACAATAATTGGAAGATTATTTGGGGATAGTGGCAGGTCGTTTGGTGATAGTGGGTAGGTTATTTGATGACATTATGAATTATAAACCAAAACATTATTTAACCAAATGTACATGAAACAAATGTATCACTCTGATTCATTAGACGATTACACACAAGAGACGTCAAACATGAACTGACATCTTGTGAATATTAAAATCTACATTTCGTACACATCCAGGCACATCATGCTTGCCCAAAGAAGTTATGAAAGTCCTAGAGAAAATTCATATGTTTTTCACAATTTTAGATGAGGCTCACAGGCTTAAAATTGACTAAAACACCATAAGGTATGTGCAAGATGAAGTTGTAAACTTTTCTACCCTTGAAAAATATTACAGATACTTGTGCACAAAATAGCATACAATAATAAACGAATAGTTAAAGCACTTTCCATGAATTTCACTTATTATGAATGCACCCTTAAGGATAATGTAAAGCAACGATATCCAACAAAAGATGGCAACACTACCTCCGCATGTGTCTAATGCATGTTTATCAGTGCACAAAATGTCAATGCTGTTCCTACAAATTCAAGCCTAGAGAGTTCTATCTTTCATGGAAGAAAGTTCATAACCAATTCAAGAGTTCGATCAATGCCGATTTTTAATTTTCTTTTTTGTTCATTGTTGAAAGAGCTTCGTTGTTATAGGTTTTGATATTAACAACTATCAAGCGATTTCAACAATGAAGAGAAACAAAAATAAAAAAAATGCATGATCGAACTCTTGAATTGGTCATGAACTTTCTTCCATGAAAGATAGAACTCTCTAGGCTTGAATTTGTAGTAGCAACATTGAAATTTCGTGCAACGATAAAAATACATTAGACATATACGGAGGTAATGTTGCCATCTTTTGTTGGAGATCGTTGCTTTACATTAACCATAAATTACAACACAAAGTTTCTCTTAGATTTCTGCGAATGACTGTTCTTTGTATCAGAGAAGAAGACATGTCACAAATAGTGGATTGAAAATAGATATCATGCCATGAAGGTTAAAGTGCTAATACCTTGAGGCCTTGAGACCTTGTAGTAGCTTTTAAAGGAAATAGACTTTTCGTTGACAGATCTCGTAAGGATTATCACCAAATAGCCATTTCTTACGCTATTTTATGCTAATATGCAAATTCCTAATGAAACCTTTATTTCTTTTGAGCTGCCCTGACTTCAAATGTCATTGGGAACAGGATGTAGCTACGAGTGAAAGTCCCCCCCTTTCCAACGAAAATAAATAATATATCTATTGATATCTCACTTTTGATCGATTAATATGGACGAGGTTTCTCAAAGCGGAACAAGAAATTGAATATCAATAGATATTAGGAGGATAAAAAAAATAATACAAGGTAACCAAAAAGTTCTCACATGGAAAGACGTAATCACTGATACGGCAACAAATGTCTCAGGTGCTAAAAAAGCAATAAGTGGCGAATACAAATGAAGGTGTTGAAGCAGCTCGTTTGGGGTTATCTGCTTTATGATTATATCCGCAGCCGAATCAAGTCACCGAATGCGTCAAACCTTTGGGGATAATGCTGTGAATTAACGCACCGCCAGGCATTGGTTTGAGACATGTAGGTTGAGAAATTTGTTCCTGTGTGATGAATCCCGCAGTAGGTCCCCACAGGTCCTGAATAACGATGTCCTGAATGCGTCCATAAAGCAGGACAGTAGTTAAACGTATGGTAAGCTTGTCAAAAGTGTCCAGGTCTCTGACGAAGCAGTCATACTTCATCTGCATCGCGCAGGGAGGGCATGTTGAGCATATAGGTACCCCACTCACTGCCGGGAACAAACATAGACCAACGAGTAACAACCTGTTTGTCGTTGATTTCTCGGCACCGCAACATGCCCATATTCGATAGAATGTTCACCAGTGACGAAACGTGGGTCCCGTATAAGACTCTCAAGGGTGCCATTGGTTGTTACCGCGGGACCTATGACTCACACAACAAGACAAATTCTACATCCGCGAAGATCATATTCTGTATCTGGTGGACAATTCGCGAAGTGTTGCACTACGAGCAGCTACCACATCTCTGCGGGCCTTTACTTGCAGTAGTTGGAACATATGCAACAGGCACTGCAGCAGAAGGAGGAACTTATGATTAGCAGGGACCTATTCTCTTGCCGACAATGGTAGGGTCATGTTGCGCGGGTGGGCAGAGATACCTTACATCGACTTGGTTGGGAGACACTCTGTAGTATCCGCTGTATTCCCCGGACCTTCAGCGAACAGATTATCACCTCTTCCATCTCCTGGACAACCACTTCGTGGGAAATCCTTCGTCAATGAGGCAGACTTGTGGTAGGAACTCACGACCTTCTTAGCGTCCAAGACTCCCCAGTTTTACCGCCAGGGCATTGTTCAACTGCTGGAAAATGTGCAAACGTTGATGGATATTTTTCTTGTCCCTTTGACTTAAAGAGATCTCCCTATACCCCTGACTGGGAACGAAAAAGTACTATTAAACCAATCGTTGATATCTTTCATTTGTTCGTTCCTTATAATTATCTTAACCATGATTAAACAGGAATGAGAGAGAGAGAGAGAAAGAGAGATGAGAAGTTATTTTGAACGATGTTATTTAAATAATAGTGTTTTAAAAGTACAATACTGTTATCTGGATTGTTCAACACGAGTATGATGAACAATTCTTAATTCTTGGCTTCTCTTTGATTGTACTGGAAGAATGTTAAGCTTACATTATCGATTTGTATACCAATGTTTCTGAAAAACACCATTTGTGAATAACTCTCACGGTATTGGTCCACTCCTACTGATAACAAATACAGTATATAATATAATAATACTAAATTCATCAGAACGGAATTACACTCGAATTGAACGGAATATTTAATCTTACAAGAGCAGATAAGGAACCACATCTTTTAGAACGGATCAGAGAAAAGATTAGAAATTTCCACTCGAAAAAAAATTAGATCTATGGTAGCTCTTTTCGATTGGAACATAATCTTTACAGATGATTTTTCATATTTTAAAAGAAAAGGTTCATCTTCTGAACACAAAAACGTCCCAATGAGATGAAATTTTAAACTTTTAAATATGAAAAAAAAAGTCCCAATAATAATATTCAAAATGTAAAAAGAAGCAAAACGGAAGTGGTAAGAAAGAAAAGTAATGCTCTTTCGAATGAAAAAGAGATAAACTCTTGATCTCCATGGGAATTGACGCTACTACTTTACGGCCAGAGATCCAACACTTTATCCCCTAGGCTAGCCGGTCAAATGCAAAAGAACGTCTTTGAAAAGGCCTTCCGTGAGGTACGTACTTTAGAACAATGTTCAAATATTTATTGTATATATCTTACTCCTGATGACTTCTGGTATATTTTTATCATTGAGAAAAGTTATCACGCCTTCTGTTGCCATTTTAACTAAACGCGACTAGCTTCAAAGTAGGGCTTAGTCTTTCGATAGCCCTCGCGGCAAGTAATAGCGGGAAACAAACTTGATTGCTACCCATGATGCATTGTAAATCACTCTAAAATGATGAGAAATCGCTCTTTCAAGTTTGAAGAATAGATTAGATCCGTAAAGCAACGGAATCCCACCTAAAATGTAACATATTCTATCCGAATCGACAGTGTTTCGTTGAAAACCGCTCTTCCCTATTGAAGTTCAAAAGTTTTCGATGAAATCAACCTCATCGACAAAAAAAAGGAGAAGAAATTTCTGCTCTTCTGATAATGTGTTTGCATATCTACTGTACTCTCGTGAGTTTGAGAGAGAAAAGTATAAAGTTTTCTTACGAGCCTCGAATCATTTTTCCGGGGCGAGATTTGTTATGCTTCGGGTATAATATCTCCATGTCCCTCACCTGAAACAAACATAAACAGGTTCTTCTTTGTTCTTCTTTATTTAATAAAGAATTGACAAGGAAAAGGAAAATTCGTTTTTTTTTTAATTTCATTCTTGTTTTTGCACTTCATTTTCAAGAATCTTGTTCACCTTGTGACGTAATTTGTGAAGGCAATATTAGGGGACAGGAAGAGCATAAAAGCAACTAATTTGGAAAACAATATATTACTTGCATGAAACTGTGTGAAAGTTTTGCGCTGATTATAGACAAAAAAACGGTGGGGGGGGGGGGGGAATCCATGGAGGAAAAACATGGAAAGTGAAGATTTCTTTGTGCCACACAGGGTTATAGGGACACGTGTAACGATTCAAGGCGACCTCTTTATTGATTCTCATAGACGGAAAAAAGGTTGAATGAGAAACAAAGAAGGGAGCAAACAGATTCCGAAACAAATCCTACAAACCATAAAAGCACGTTCCTCTACATCTCAAAGGCTCAATGCTATAAAATATACGAGGTGGTTTCTTTCTCATCTCTCGCATTCCGTCTTTCCTCTACGAAGGAAAGGGGAAAATCCAAATGAATTTTAGGAAATTTAGAATTTAGGCAGAATTTTCTTTATTTGACATTGACGTACAAGCTCCTTCACAGCGTACCACAGTGCTTCGCAATTACTTTTAAGGATTTCCAAATTTTGAAAAATCAATCGCTCTAAAATATAATGTACTAAGCATAAGCATAGTATTATGGTCTTGTACCAATAACAGCTTGCGTACCTCTTTCACGTTATTTAACTGAATTTGTTGCTTCTGTTCCTAAATATTGAATTACCCACTCCTCGTGGAGTAGTGGTGAAGATCATTATCAATGAATGGCGTACGCTCTTATATTAATCGTGCCTACCGTTCTCACGCTTGTCTCGTACGGTTTTCCCGACTTTTGTCAGGCGAATACAGGCATGTTAGTTACAATGGAGACTCTTCTTGGTCACTAACTTTCGCCATCACTTTCAAGGCCAAGTTGTGCTTGTGATAGAATGTCATTACGGATGGATGCTGAAGGGAGTACGTACACAACATTTTTTCCCAGATGTATATTCAGCAACACAATTTCACAGCATCTCATTATTTCATTGCATTCGTGAGTGGTTGATGCACGATTTGAGTAGGCCTCAATACAGTGTCCTACAGGTGGTCTGTGGGCCTCAGATTTTGGAGACCAGGATGGCCATGTCATGGTGCTGACGATACTGGAATGTTGTTCCAACAGTGTCTGGATCAGCATGGACATTTAACATGGTAAGCTCTGAGTAGATAGTCTCCAAGTAGGCATTCCTGAATTTAACAAATCTTTGTCTTCATGCGAGCTTGGCATTAATTCCTTCACCAGTATGAAATCCGAACGGTACATTCTTGGTATGCTGGAAAAATGTTTTTTAAGATCTACACCACACTGGAATTTTCCCATCACCTCGGAACAACTCATCAGAACACTCTACTCGTCGTCAATGGTCCAAAATCCAGTTTCGATGCTCACAAGCAGGGAACTCAATAGTGTGATGGGATTCTCGTAGATCGCTTTCTTCCATAGCAGCTAAGAAGCGCTGTTTACTTCTAGTGGAAGTGGTGTTTTTTTCCTGGTTATGATTTGCACCACTGCACTGCCGCCACCTCCTGTTGGTTTGAAAAATACTAGTCACTAATTACATGTAACACTTTGACGTCCACGAAGGGTAATTCCTATCCAGTTCCGTTCTTGGCAGATGTTTCTCCTTTATAGACCACAAAAGTCTTCTGTCAGATCCGGTTGGTTGTCATGGTAACCCGCCATGTTCAAGTCTAAACAACAGTGATTGGTTTATGTAGTTTCTTCGATAATAATAATTCATCATGGGTATGTGCTTCGTACCAGATTGCAAACGTTACAATGAGAGGGAGACATGTCGCTTTAAAAGGATGAAAACCAGAAAAAGAAAAAAATCAGCCATTACTTCCACAAGTTACTGTCTATGTTCCTACCATCTAACTTACTTGACTGTTCACTGTTGTTTAGACTTGACCCCTGCCGCTGCTATGGCAACCAACCGGATATGGCGCCACGTCTTTAGTCCTCCATTGGAGTGTTGCGGATGTTTCTCATTTTCCCTGACTTAGTGGACATTCAGATCGATTCACCATCGTAGATCTTTTTCCCGTCAGAAAGTGTCGCTTTCTTCAGCAGCCATAAAACCATAAAACTAATCCTCGCCAGCAGAAGTGTAGCAAACTTCACAATTTTTTACAAATATATACCGTCTGGTCAGCGTGGGAGCAGTAGACCAACTCCTTCCTTCGGGGGAGAGGCCTCATCCACTAGTGGATTGAATATGGCTGTGATTTATTATATATATATATATAATTAAATAAATAAGGGAACTGAAAGAATCTTATGGAAAGATTATGAAAATGGAAAATTAAAAGATTGTATAGCTCACATTTCTACAGAATTGAAAATTGTAAGCTATAATACTGTCCGTCTCAAATTTAAGATAACCCGGGTCGTCTCCGTCATAGCTGATTTATGTAATAATTTAGTTTCGATAAACGTAGTATCTAAATCCGTTTTTTCATTATTTCTATTTATTAAACTCAGTTCTAAGGCTAGTACAGTCGCTACAAGGAAAAAAGTTATGTCAGTAAAACAGTTTTCAAAGGTAGGGTTGGTAGAGCTTTGGTTACGCATTCGTAAGACCCTGGAATCGATTCTAACAACTGGACATCCTGACAGGTTTTTCAAAATATTTTTCATGGTACCTTTAAAACTATGCTCTGATGGACTAACTTCCCACATCCTGATATTTTGATAATGTCCTTAACTATTAACATTCTCTTTTATGTATAATGAAAACTAATAATCACATCTGCCTTCTTACAAAAGTAAGGAAGAACATTATATTTTGAATCATACCAAAAAAATATACATTAATGTCAACAATACACAAAAAACCCAATCGAGTGGAAATAAAAGCTATGATTACTTACTTAGATGTTTAAAAAACTATCTATGGTCTTTAGGGAACTTTGTTTCAGGCTGGAATAGGGTAAGTGAGAGGATGTTGACCAGGACGTGATTTGAAGGTACCACCCCGGCATTTGGCTTATGCGACTCAGGAAATACTCTGGGAAAACCTCAGTCGGGATGGACAGAGGCTAGGTTCTTTCCCAGTATCTTACAAGTGCTCAGCCAACCCTCTACCAACTGAACTACGGCCTCTCGGTTACCACAGATCAGAGCTGAAACGGGTTACCGGGTCAAGTTTCGGGACTGGTCACGGGGTATAGGGTTCGGACCCGATTTGAACCTGGTAGCCCGAAGGACAAAACATAGTTACTAATTATTTCCTTCTCTGTGAACAATCCTCAGTAGCACATACGTGTTTTAAACGTTGACAAAACCGTTTAATGTCCGCCTTTTCAACGGTTTATTCAACCAAAACACAGTGAATCAACTTTTTGGTTGAATAAACCGTTGAAAAGGCGGACATTAAACGGTTTTATCAACGTTTAAAACACGTATGTACTACTGGAGATGTTTATTTCAGGGGTGACAGGACCGAAGATGTTACCCCAGAGCACGAAAAATATGAGTTAATTGTTCTGCCTACAAACACATTTCATAAATCTAACAAAAGAAAAAATAGAATTAAAACATTACTATGGCTTATTGATTAATAAAATTACTGAAGGACAACAGCGAAAAATAAGCATGAAAGGAATCTGAAAATATCGTCGAAAAAATATTCAATTGACGTTTGTTTGCTTATGTAATCTAAAATAGTGTTTGAGTACATACTTTGAAGTTAACGAACTGTGTTTACGAAAATAAAAATTTAACTTGAAATTATTATTAATAATAATAATAATAAGATAATTTATTTTCGTTACGATGAGTTTGCAACTTTAAAGACGGAAAAGGTAGCCAATAAGAATGGAGATTTCGGGCGGCTAGCCGTCTGTTTTCATTCTTGATCGACCATCGCCAACCCACCCGCTTATGAACGCACAGAGGGCGTTGAACGTTTATTGTAGGGGGTTGAAACCCCCCATGGTCTTGTATAAGGTCGACGTGGGTGATTCCGCGAGGTTCACCAGGCCGATCTGAATGTGCACTTAGTTTATTGTTTATTCCCTGTCCCTGACTTCTTGGATCCGGGTGGTTGTTGAATAGTGCCGAAATTGCTGTTGGAGGTTTCTGAGATTGTCTTGAAACTACTCGATCTCTCTGTCCTCGAGAAGCTGAGAAGTGTTAGTCCATCGGTCGTGTCCTGTAAGGAGTCTCAGGGCATGATTCCGAACTTACTATTATTTGAATAAGTAGGATGGAACTGCGTGAAGCCATGTTGCACTTGCGAAGTAGATGTGGTGTCTCATCGAGTATTGAAGAGCTGGGTTGCGAAGAATGCTTTTCTTTGCTTTGCTTTGGTAGCAAGTTGTGATATGCTTTGGTGTGATATGAGCACTGAGTGTCAGGCGTTGGTCAAGAATGATGGCTAGATATTTGGTGTTTTGTTGGTAGGATATGGGATGATAAAGTAGTTAGTAGAAAGGTGGTGGATGCAGGATTCGACGTTGTGAGAATATGACGGCTTGGCTTTTCGGTGTGTTGATTTTTATCCTCTTTTTGAGAAACCATTGCTCAAGTTGCCGCAGATGTCTTCTCATAGCGGCAATCTCGAAGTTGACGCTAGTATTCGTAGCGAAGAAAACGGTATTATCCACAAAAGTAGTCAGAGAGCTTACAAGGGAAGGGTTTGGGTTCGAACACGATTTTTTTATAAGACTTCGTATATGTACCAGTATTTGTACCTCGATGCTGATAATGCCTGTAAAGCAGTTCGACCGGGTAAGGTTTCGTTTCTCCGCTACAGGCCGTTAAAGTTTGGAGCAAGGGGGAAACAGCCGCTGCAATGATTCCCGTAGTTTCCGTTTGAACAGGAATGTTTTGATAAGACTTCGTATTTGTATTCGTACCCCGATGCTGATAATTCCTGCAAAGTAATTCGACCGTCAAATGCCACTTTATTTTACACTCTTGAATATGCTCACCGTTACGCATAGAGACGTACGTAGAGGGGGAGGGGGGTCCTGAGGGTCTGAGCCCCACCCCCGAAATTAAGATTTTTTCTGAGATCCGTATAATTTTTGGACTGTGCCTTTGAAGGTTGCCCTGATGTGTCTTTTGTCCTTGTGCCTATTGTGATTCTCCCTTCTGTTTTACTCACATTGTAGAAAAATCACTTACATTTGTGAAGACAAATACTGGTCTATATCTGCCAAACTATTTGTTACACGGTATTGTGGCTTTGCAGTCTTTGTCAGCACTGTCAGATATGTTCATGTACATATTTTTTAGTAATAAATAACTATTCAAACCGAAACTGCGGGAGCCGTTGTAGCGACTGCCCGGGCTGTCTTTCACTTGCTCCAACTTTAACGGTTTGTAGCGGACAAACGATGCCTTACCTGGTCGAACTGCTTTACAGGTATTATCACCATCGAGGTACAAATACATATACGAAGTCTTATCAACAAAATCCTGTTCGAACGCCAACCCTTCCCTTGTTAGTAGCGAAGCTGGTATGTCGATGGTGTGCAGCGCATAGAGAAAGACGGATAGAACACTGCACTGTGGTACGGCTGCCTGAATTCTTCTGCGTCTCGAGACAGTTCCTTCGATTCGGACTTGGATGCGCGATTCCATGTGATGTACTTAAGGTACATTGACACTATTGACCGAGGAAAGACCAAAATCCTCATCCCACCCCCACCCCCACCCCGAGTACGAGTATCCCATTGGTGTAGTACCCCAATATCATGACTCTCTCAGTCCAGGAACTGGCCGTTAATTTGTCATGTTGACTACAGTGCTTTGCACACAGAAAGAGATTCGTTTACAGTAAGCTACAAGCATATATTCGCGTAACGCCGCTAGTTTGTATCTCCCCATACCTTTGTATCTTATTCTCTCTCTTGTTTGCTTTAATGTTACGCCAAGCCCAAGTGCCTCAAACGTTATTTTAAGAAGCTGGAATACGAATTGACAACCCTCAGAAGCACACATACGTTGAAAATACGTGGATTAAACATTAGTATCGAAACGTTATTTTAACGTTGTAAATGTACCGAAATGTCCGCCTCTTCAACTATTTATTCGACTTTGAATAATGGTTGAGAAGAAACAAGTTGAAATAAAAAGCGGACGATGAAGAAACGGATTCAGTTGGCCAAAACAGAGCATGGTTGTTCTCTATTGGTATACATTTAGTTGTGTTTTGTCCGTTGCTTTCATCATGATATTAATTTTCCAGCAGTAAATAATTCCAGTGGCTGCTGTGGGGTTCGAAGCAGCAACGTTCTGCAGTGCTCGTCTGGTAGCTCGACGCGTTGACCACTTATCCACGGATCCACCTTGAGAGTCCAGTACTCTTTTACTGTGTCTGTATTAACAGGCAGCCTAGAATGCAGTTGCCACGCGTCGTTTCACCATCATGTAAGAATAATAATAAAGAATAATTTCCTTCTTTCTGTTATGCGCATTCTTTCTTCTATAACACTGTGACCATCGCTGCACTATTAAATTTGTATTTCTCAATAAGTGTAATATGTTGCCTTAGAGAAACTTATGTAAAGCGAAATCTATGTCATAGTTGAAAACACTTCATATTAACGCCCTATTAACGAAATTAAATGGTCGTTGAAATATAGTTTAAAATTCAATCTGTTTTCAACTTGCACATGAGAACATAAAAATTAGTTTGTGACATTCAAATAATTTTTAATTATTATTATTATTTTTTTTGGCATAACATTAGTAAGAAACACATTAAACAAAATCTGAAAATACCATAGTTGAAAATAATATATTGAATACACGTTCTATTAACGTCCTACCAACACAATGATGTCTTTGTTGGAATATTGTTTAAAAATATACGTATTTTATTTCAGCTGATAACGGTTGATCAACGAAATGAACCTAAAATCAACGTTGAAAACACTTATGTTTGCTGCTAGGTAACATCAGAGCTGTGTGATTGGACAGAGGTGAAGAATTTCTCAAATACAAAAGTCTTTACATTTGCAAAAGAAACTTATTAATACATGTATGTATTACTTGATTAAATCCATTTAAGGGATTTTTAAAGAATATATCGCTTCACTCCTTATTCTGCACAGCTTCTGTCTCTATCACACATGTGATAAACCTTTTCACACTTTCATGTCTTCTGTTTTTCACCTTTTTTTGCTCTTAAATTCACCAGTACAGGATAAAATAATGTCTCGTGAAGAAAGAAGTCAAAGTATTAACCATTATAAATTGGTAATATCGTTGAGGAGAGTCACCGTAACATGATTGGTGACTCGTCACTGGTGTGTTCCTTAGAGGGTTTTTTTTTTCTCTTTCTTTTCTCCATTTCCTACTTCTATGATCTATTCACGTCGTGGAAGAGGTACGTCCATTCGGATGGAACAGGAGTAGCATCATAGAAAGAGGCTATCACATGAATAATGGCATGCACCATGTAAACAAATGTCAGAAAATTAGGACTAATCATGAAGAACGGTAGTTCTTCGAGTGACGCTAAGAAATGAAACGAGTCTGTTAGCGGCACTCACATATCTACAGCTGATTTCGGATCTAGCGAACTATAAACCCGATTTTGGTGCTTGAACTTGCATTTGAAAGCTCTTTGTCATACTAAAGCGCAGGAAAAAAATTGGGTCGGTAGGATCTCCCTGGGACTAACAAGGGCGGTTCGAAAAAAATCAGAATTTCACATTTCTGTCTGGTGATAGCACTGACACCAGACCGTATAGGCGGCCGAAACTTCCGAAATCGTAATCTACGCTTCAATATGTTTCAAACGGTGTATAAAGGGGTTTAGGGTCGAAGGGGTTCAAAAGTTATGACTTTTTTTTTTAGCCTAATTACAAAATTTCCACAAATTATAGAAAAGAGCCTGTGTCATTCTGTGTTTTTTTTTTTTTGCTTTACCAAAAAAAATCGTTTGTACCAGGGGGGTTTGGGGGTCAATTGCGGGTCTCAAAGAGGCAAATTGATGTTTATTTTTTGATATGAGTTACCGTTTTCGGGATACGGAGCCTACCATGGTTCAAAATCGACCTTTTGTATGAAGACTATGAGCTTTTTTTTTTAATAGGCAGCCTTAGAAAATAAGTGTTATCAGTACAAGAATTCCTTTGAGTTAAAGGGAAGAGTGACGCAAGAATTCTACTCACAAAAGAAGTGATATCTTTTGCGATTGACTTTCTTTGTGTCACTATGAGAGAAGGGAGGATACTAAGTCTTTTAATTTTATTAATTTTATTACAAAGGAAACGATTCCACCATAGTGACACAAGGAAAGTCACTCGAAAAATATATATCACTTCTTTGGTGAGTAGAAGTATTGCGTCAGTCTTCCCTTTACCCCGAAGGGGTTCTTGTATTGACATAGTATACTTAGGAATTTATGGTTCACTTTTCGCAAAATGTAGCCTTTGGTGTAATGGCGTGTACAACTTTTTTTTTCTTTTGTAATGTAGTATATAGTTTTGTATTTTGGCGAAGAATGTAATGACTGCATTTTTAATTGACAAGATGATTCGGGAAATGTGAGGCAGGTTTTCCTAATAACACTTACGAGTACCGCTATGCGTCGGAATTAGGTTACAATCGTTTGAAGGATCCTCCTGTTTTCTAACAGAAAAAAGTATCTAACGTAAGTTCCATTTTTAAATACTTTATTTCAAAATACACAGGGATTCAGAAGCAATCTACATACACCCTTGTAGATTTAATCAGTACAAAACCCCATTTGGGGTAACGCAAGGAAGAGTGACGCAAGAATTCTACTCACAAAAGAAGTTATATCTATTTTGCGAGTGACTTTCTTTGTGTCACTATGGCGAAAGTATTGCCTTTGTAATAAAATTAAGAGACAGTATCCTTCCGCCATAGTGACACAAAGAAAGTCACTCGCAAAATAGATATCACTTC
>JAGDQP010004900.1:0-42136 GCA_022664845.1 Lepisma saccharinum | reverse complement strand
TAAACAAAAAAGCCCTGGTTCGAGTCCCGGCGAGGTTAACACTAGATTTTCCTTTCACAATATATTTTCATATGTTTATATTCATTATGAATAATTGCTTTCCTGCATTTTACGTACATTATCTTAAGTTAGTGACCATGGCCAAGTGGAGGTTAGGTAAGGTTCGGTCATGTAAATTTTCAAAATTTATTTTTATGATTAATATTTTTTTTCTTGCATTATTCGTACATTTTCATAAATTACTGACCATGGGAACGTGAAGGTTAGAAAGAGATAGGTACGGTCATGTATCTTTACATTTTTCTCCTTTACGTCATGCCCAGATGAGTGGAGCAGCTGCGGAGAGTGTTCTCCGTACGGGCTCGTATTTAAAAAGTGGCACGTGTCACTATGGCGGAAGGATACAAGATTGATTTTGCTCCATATCTCTAAAACCGTAACTCCTATCAAAAATCTAAGCTTGGATTTACCCTACGCAATGGACCCCTAAAACCCCCCGGTACCACCAATTTGGGGCTAAAACAAAAAGACACACAGAATGACGGACATACCTTTCTATCGTTTGTGAAAATTTTGTAATTCGGTTAAAAGAGTCGTAACTTTTGAACCGCTCCACCGATTTTAACGTATGATACACCGTTTGAAATGTATTGAAGCGTAGAATAAGATCCAGTAAGTTTTGGCCGAATATATGGTCTGGGGTCAGTGCTATCCTAAAAAATGTGAAATTTTGATATTTTTTTCAAAGTGCCCTAGGGGGTTTTAATGAGATCCTACCGACCCATTTTTTCCCCTGTGTCTTAGTATTGGAAAGAGCTTTTAAATGTAAGTTCAAGCATCAAAATCGGACTTATACTTCGGTAGATCCGAAACTAACTGTAAACTATCTGAGTGCCGCTAACAATGTCCTTTGCCGCTAACAATGTCTAAGAACTGCCGTTCTTCATGATCACTGAGCAACCTCAGACTTATTAAGCTTTATACAAGATATTTTTTTTATTATTATTCAATTACAAAATGCATAATATTGAACGAAAGGAGAAATCAGAATATTTACTTTTATGTATATGTTTTAAGGAAAAGGGCATAACGTTAATTGTGCTGATTTACGATGCTTGTAAGTTTCAAGGACATAGAAGAAAAGACAGATATGCGTACATTCTAATTGTTTTTTGTCTGTCTCTGTGTGCATTTTGTTTTCTTTCACTTTGCTGCCCAAGTTTATGTTTAACGCACGTGTCTTTCTTCTTTTCATCCCACAAGTATCCTTCAAGTTTTACACTAATTTCCTTACTCCCTTTCTCACTCACTCTCACTCTCTCTCTCTCTCTCTCTCTCCTTCTATCTATATATCTATCCCTTTCCCCCTTATCTTTTCTATCTCTTCTCCTTTTCCCTTTCTCTCTCTCCCTCTGCATATTTTATTTTCTGTTTCTCCTATCTCTTTTGACTCTCTCTCTCTATCATTTCTTTTTTTTTAATTTTCCTACGCGTCTGCCTCATTTGTTTTTTTTTCTCTCTCTTTGATCACATAAATGATATCTTCCTTCTATCTTTTCCTCTCTCTCTCGTCATCTTTATCTCTCTCTCTCTCTCTCTCTCTCTCTCTCTCCTTCTTTTCTCCCATCTATCTCTCTGTGTATATGTAACTCTCACACTCATATATACACCAGTTTTTGTTTAAGGAAATCAGGAAGTGCTTCGTGCACTTTTTTCTTTCCTTTGAGGAAGACAACGGATCTCACTAACTTACGTCAGCTGTGGAAAGTCAAGGTCAAGACTAGAGCTGTAAGTAAACAGTACCTTCTTACGCAATACAAAAACTACAACAAACATCATAAGACATTTTATATAAAAAAGAACCTTTGATACTACTTAATATCGCATCATTTTTTCTCGAACCCGGATTTATGTATTTACAGGTACATGTAATTAATACAGGGTGTTGCAAAATAACATCGACAAAACACCTCACAAGTTTCCTGATGGTAAAATATAGACCACCGAGGGTGTACAAATGCATCTTTCGGCACTATATGGGCTGCCAAAAACGTGGGGAAATGAACTATGGAACTAGATATTTCCAATACCACTGAGGTGGCATGGTTCCGTCCAAGACTTAAGACCTGTTCCAAAATTGTGCAACGGAAATCCAAGGGATTCCCCAGAGGAAATAAGGGATTATAAGAAATTCTCTTTAAGTAATAATTGGTCGAAATAAGCATGAATGGGACTACTTTACAGCAAGTAACAATAATTTGTTTGCGCCATGTCGTATCTCAAATAGTTTTCTTTGCAGAACAATTTTTTAAAAAATACACGTGGAGGAATAACAAAAAGTAGTAAGAACTGGATACATTTCAACGAACGTTTGGTGCATTTATCAGAAAAAGAGGCTGTCATTGCCCGGTTGGATGGGACCGAATATGTCTACCATCTTTACTGACCTTTGCATCATACTCATAGTCGCCTTACTCGTACTTATTTAGACCCACTATTTACCCCAGAAAATGTCTGGGAATTCCCTACTTCTTCTGCGGAATCCCTTACCTATTGCACAATTTTGGAATTTTCATTTTTGGATAAAGAAGGTTTCAAGTCTTTGAGGATACCATGCCGCCTCAGTTCTACTGTTTTTTTTTTAATTTATGGTCTTTAGGCATCTAGGGCTAAGGCCGGAAAAGGGGAAGGATAGGATGTGGGAAGGTTTCGACCAAGGCCTAAGTTGAATGTACCATCTCGGAATTTGCCTGGTGTGACTGAGGAAAACCCCTGGAAAAACTTCAGTCATGATGTTCGGCCACTCGTATTGAACCCATGAGCTCCCGAATGTCTAACGCTTTACCACTGAGCCATGATCGCTTGGTCTCAGTTCTACTGTTGATGCTATTGGAAATATAAAGCTCTAGAGATCATTTTCTCACGCTTTTGGCATCCTAAGCGAAGAAACAAAGTACTTGTACACCCTCAATGGTTCATATTTTTTTCTTATTTCCACGTCAGGAATTTCGTGGGGTGGTCTTGTGGGTGTTATTTTGCAACCCCATGCAAAAATATCTAATTTATGTAAATGAACTGCAAATTAATTTACATGTAAATATATTTCATCCCATTGACTTTTCTGTATGGAAAAAAAACTAGGAATACCCACATGTCTGAGTATCCATATGTTTGAACTGTTCTTACAGATCAGATAGTGTATAAACTTGACAAAATTTCCCTTATAAAAAATAAATGAAGGGTCGCATTTCATGTGGAAGTTTTTCTAGTGCATATGATGTGGTATAATCTTGTCAGGAGGAAAGCTTGGATAATTCGAGGGAGTTTGCAGCTGAAACAAACCTCTGCGGCTGAAATTGTAACTTCATTTTATTCAACGTTGCGCCTTTGTAGATTGACATATTGGAAAAGTACAACCTTCCTGCGACAATTCTATCCCATGGTAATAGAAGTCCTTATCTTGGTCTGCAAAACAGGCGTATGGTGGATTATACAGATGCTTATCAGAATAATGGAAACACCTGTAGTTGGCAACACGTCAGATGTATGGGTTGGCAGTGGTGTCGTGGCGACCGCAGCGCCGGACTGCTGGTGGTGGTGTGTTAGGTCGGTCTCCATACTACGTCAGGCGTCGTGGAACAGGAGTGTGCAGTGGCTGCAGCAGACGGAGGTAGTGTAAAATGGCAGACCTCTCACAGTTTCAAAGAGGGCAAATTGTTGGTGCGCGGTTATGTGGAGTGAGTGTGACGGCAGTGGCTAGTGTGTTAGGTGTGTCGCCAGGGACAGTGTCGAAGGTGATGACGGCCTACACAACACACGGGAAAACCACATCGGGGAAGCGGAACAGTGGGCGGAAGAAAAGCATCAGTGACAGGGCACGCCGGGTATTAAAGCGCATTGTCACGCGGATCCGTCGTGCCACTGCGGCGCAAGTGACGGAGGAACTCAATCAGCACCTCCCCCAACCTGTTTCGACAATCACAGTCCGCCGTGAATTACATGACATGAACTTACGGGGTCGTGTTGCACGGGCCAAACCTCTCATTAGGGACCAGAACGCTTTAGCACGCCGCAAATGGTGCCGCGACCATGCAACTTGGACCGTTGACGACTGGAAACGTGTGGTATGGTCGGATGAGTCACCATTCACCCTATTCCAAACCACGGGCCGTGTTTATGTGTGGAGAACGCCCAAAGAAGCGTATGATCTGCAGTGTCTCCGCCCAACTGTGAAACATGGCGGCGGCACGGTGATGCTGTGGGCCGCAATATCATGGTTTTCATTGGGTCCTGTGGTCACACTTCGCGGACGCATCACTGCCAACGATTATGTCGCAATTTTAGGAGACCACTTGCATCCTATGGTCCGGATGTTGTTCCCGGACAATGACGCCATATTCCAGGATGATAATGCACCCATTCACTCAGCTGGAGTTGTTGCAGCGTGGTTTGAGGAACATCGGGATGAAGTTCAACACCTCCCCTGGCCCGCCCAATCCCCAGATCTCAACATAATTGAACATCTGTAGTCCATCTTGGAAACACGACTCCGGCGACGATTTCCACCTCCATCCTCTCTCACAGAACTGGCCG
This sequence comes from Lepisma saccharinum, assembly GCA_022664845.1. Taxonomy (NCBI): domain Eukaryota; kingdom Metazoa; phylum Arthropoda; class Insecta; order Zygentoma; family Lepismatidae; genus Lepisma; species Lepisma saccharinum. The sequence goes on along the minus strand of JAGDQP010004900.1, from coordinate 37,543 downwards.
ATGCCCTGCACGAGGAATGGTGTAATATTCCACTTGCTACCATTCACGACCTCTATGCCTCCATCCCACGTCGCATCAAGGCTGTTCTGAAGGCGAAAGGTGGCCCGACACCATATTAATCTGGTAAGTTGCACTTTCGTTCAGGTGTTTCCATTATTCTGATAAGCATCTGTAGTGTGGAGGGTGTTATATGTTATTATGCAATTTCTTCAGGTCGTGACTCTGAGTGACTTGCACTGTGGTGCGGAAGAAACGGAGACATTTCCAAACGGGGTGTAGAGTGTGAGAAGTACTCTAACATTCTCTGTAGTCACCAGATATGAGGCCCTGTGAACTCTATGTGTTCTATAAACTGGAGAAAAACTTGAGAGGAAAGCGTTTCCACACAAGAGACGCCATCCTTCGAACAGGGTGCTCCTTTGTAGACATCAACAAACACGACACTGCTATTGGTGTCCAAGTGAAAGGTATGGCAAGGACTTACATTGAAAGAATGTAAAAGTATTCTGGTTCTAGAATCAGTTGAGACGTTTAGTGAAAATAAAAACTTTGGTAAACTTAATTTTTATATGGGCCAGTCTAGTAACTTTGAACTTCGGCCCGCCACGATTCACCTTTAGCTGTTAAAATCCACACCCATTCCCCTGCCGGGACCCGAACCTGGGACCTTCGAGCCGGCGGCGTATGTCAAGTTAGCACCCCAAGTGATTGTACTACTCATAAAAATAATTGTACCTTAAACAACTTCGATTGTACCGGTGAAGGTACAATCGAAGATTTTTGTTAGTTCAATCGATACAATCGAAGCAGTTTAAGATACAATTAGTACAATCGCTTGGGGTGCCAACTTGACATACGCGAGCCGATGGCCTACCGCCGCAGACCGCTCTCCCACCCGGCCGGCGTTTAGTGATAGTGTAAGCCACACCAAGCCAATAAAGGCGTGAAAAATATTTACTTGGCTTCGTCTAACGTCTGTCTACAATCTGATGATCACTGTTTATTGTTGGATGAACCATGGATGCTTGGTGTTCCATCCTCTCTCTCTCTCTCTCTCTCTCTCTCTCTCTCTCTCTCTCTCTCTCACTCACTCACTCACTCACTCACTCACTCACTCACTCACTCACTGAGCGTCTCAATTGTTTATTTTTTATGGAAATGTTGTCAGTACTTTTGTTCCAGCCCTCGCATATCCAGAAGCTGAAGATCACAAGAACAAGGTACATATCACATAGCAAATAATGCCTAAGAAGCCCTTTTAGTTTTTTGTTGAAAACCCCTCTTTTTAGCGCTACAAAGCGGTGTAGTTTAGCACTTTGAATCTTTCTGATTTAAACAGGTACTAATTTGTAAGATTACGCTACTTATAAGCAATCAAATCTCCGGGTTCAACGATGCTAAATCCTCCAACGTATCCAATTTCCTTCGGTTAGCAAAAATGTCGTCGAGCTCGGTCACATTGTTATGAAATGGTGTATTTCAGTAATGTTGCCAGCAAGTGGGAGTCTGATGAATCAAAGTTTCTATTCTTGTGATTGATAATACATGATACATCTTCCAATGAATTTGAAGAAGTTGTGAAATGTTCTATCTTCAATGTTTTTCATGGCTACGCCATTGCAGTATTTGTAATGCGTTTTAATGTATTAGACACTTTGACGATTGTCTACGATCCTTCCGAAATCGCAAAGTGGGAACGGGAAGGAGGGGAGTCTCTGACGCAGCTTATTTTGTCCTTCCTGCAAAATGATTATCCGCATTAAAGAAGTCAGCCAATTCTGCTCCTCTTTCCCTCTGCGCCTCCGATTTTTTTTCCCTCTTCGCTGGAAACAGAAAGAAAGAAAACCTGGCACGTATTCATGTTGCAGTCACGTTGCGCCTGTCTTATGCAGGCAAAGAATTTATCCAACAGTTTTTCCTACTTTTTTTTTTCATTATTTTGCATGGTTTTTCCCTCCACCTCGAAGATTCACAAAAACATGGAGGTGTGGCCATGAAGAGTTATACTAAAAATACTCTAGAGGATACACTGACAGAAGAAAATTTTCCGCAGATTTCTTGAGAGGAAGTGTTGTTCCCTAGAAGAAAGAAAATAGTAGGTGGTGTACGTTAAAGAGTACGTTAGTCGCTTCTGTTCAATGAGTTTTAGGTTTTTCCATTAGTAGGTATTGTACTGGCTTTGTTGTACTGCGTAATGTTCGTCCTTCACATCCACGTATTCAATCGATTCGTCATTGTGAAAGTCAGCCTTGGATTGGATATACCTTATAATGAAATGATAAGAGTATTTGCATAAAGAGGAGTAGAGGACCCTAAACAAATTCGTTCCCGATCATAATCATCAGTTGTCGGTATAAAACACTTCAATTCACTCGGATCTTGGGCTTGTTTTACAGCCAAAAACGTGCTGTTTTTCCTATTCAACTCTAGATAAAGCAACCTTCGCCAAAGTTAGACAGCAATACAACTTTATTACGAGGGTTGTTCAGAAAGTAAACTTGGGTGAGCTTTTACGAAATAACAACAATATATTTATAAACCATTTACATTACTGTTTGATGTATATGTATATTGTACACCACTTTTCGACAAAGTATTCACCATTATCGAGGCACCAGTTTTTGTATCCGTTCATTGTAGAATGACGTAATCTATGATGGAACCAGATTACCACCTTAATATCGCACACACACACACGTTGTGGAACATATTTGAGTCCACCTCCTCAACGTTATATCAATAGTTAAACGTCTAAGTAACTTGTAATAGTTGAATAAAGCATTGAAAAGGCAGACATTCAATTGTGTAATCTCTAGAGCCGGGTCTAGGAATGTTGTCCTGGTGTTATCAAGTGAGCCATCTACCTAGAAACAACTATTTTATTATTTCTTTTATGTTACGAAGACTGTATCTGAAGTAAATGCAATTGTATTGGTTGAAGAGTCTCCACAAATCCAGACGCATCATTTCACCCGTATGTGGTGGCATTTTGCTCATAGTGTAAGAATAAGGATAAACGTAGCCTTCATCGTCAAGAAGTGGACGATGAAAACATGTCTTCCAAACATATTTTTAACGTTGTGGGTTATCTTATGTTTAATAATAGTTGAAAAGATATTCAAATGAACATTGAGAATAAATGTTAGTTTTAACGTCGAAAGTGGACGACGAAAAACACATATTTTCAAAGCGTTAATAAGCCGTTTAATTAACGGTGAAATATAGTTGAAGAAGTAAATAAAAATACCATTGAAAGATACACTAATCAACGTTTCTAAAAATGTGACCAGCGGTGAAATTTAATTCTAAAGAAGGTGAAAATATTTCGTACGTTTCAAAAAGACTATACTATTAAATTTGTATTTCTCAATAAGTGTAAGATGTCGCCTTGTAAGACGGATATGAAGCGAAATTTATGTCGTAGTTGAAAAGGAAAATTGAAAACGTGACATTAACGCGCTATCAACGAAATAAAACTTAGTTGAAATATAGTTAAAAATTCATTCTGTTTTCAACATATAAATGAGAACATGGTAGACGTGGTTAATTTCATTCTATTCACTTTTAAGCTCAGATTCTATGCAATTAACTTAGAAAGAGACATATGAAACGTAGTCTATGGCATAGTCACGCATCACACGCCTATCAACGAAATTAAATTTTCGTTGGATTATAGAATGAAATTTAACGTGTTTTCAACATGCAAAAGAACACAAAATAATAGTTAATCGCGTTTAATTAACTTTTAATTATAATTTTTATTCAATTAAATGAGTAGGAACCCCAGAAAACTAAATGTATATAGCATTGTTTAAAACATAGTTGAATACATGTCGTCCCTAACATCTTATCAACGATAACAAGTCTTTGTTGAAATATGATTTAAAATTAAACGAACTTTTTTCAATCAATAAAGGTTAATCAACGAAATAAACCAACAATTAACGTTGAAAACACATTTGTGTGCTACTGATATCCTGTCAAATGATCAACATACTCGGCAGGTATACGCACTGTATGTCGTGACCAAAGCGCACCAATGACAATATTTGGAAACAAAACTTTGTGTATATCCTTCGCATATCTACCTTTCATTTCCTTTGGATTTCTAATGCTGTTTCTACAAATTCAAACTTAAGGAGTCTAAACTTTAAGAGAACAAATTTCATTATCATGTAAAAGATTTTCTGCGTCACGATTTTATATTCTCTACCTTGTTTATTATTGAAACACGTTCATGGTTCATCGTTATAGATCTGAATATTCAGTACAACAATCAAGCGATTTTAAAAATGGAAAAATACAAAAATTCAAAATATATATACGACCGCCCCGCTGGTCTAGTTGTTCGCGTTGTTGATTACGGATTGAAGTATCTCGGGTAGTAATGCAATTGGGGAGCCGCTATGAATAAAATATAGTGACTGTCGTTTATTCACAGCAGCTCCCCAACTGTCCTCACGATGCTGGGTCAACACCGATATTTTTTAGCCCCCACGGGGAATCGAACCCGGGACCATATATACAGGGTGGTAGGTAACTCCACCGAAAAACTTCGGGAGGTAATTCCCGACAGTGAAACAAGAAAAAAAGTCCTCTTGAACTTGTGTCCAGGACAGATAGTTTCGGAGCTACAAGGTGCCGAAAGCGTGGGAAAATGAACTTCAGAGGCCAATAGTTCAACAACTATACAACGTAGAGAGTGCGTTAAAAAAATTAACTTAAGAAGTCATACCTACTATATTCAAAAATGCATGTTTGAAAACTCTGCAATGCGTGCGCAAGGGATTCCCCAAAGGAACGTAGGGAGTCTCGGATAATCTGTCAAGTAAAGAGACTTCACACGCGAAGTGAATGGATAGGTTTCCCACCTGGTAACCATAAGTCGTTGTATCATGGCGAGATCTCAAACAGATACGAAATGGTGGACACTGTCATAGCCGCCATGTGTGGTTGCATAACCACCAGGTACTGATGGAGAACAACAAGGAAGTTGGGAAGATGAAGTGTAGTGAAAACACTTCGGGAAGTGATGCCACAACTGAAAACAAGGAAACAAGTCCTCTGCTTGTTGCGGTAACGTCGCATCAACACCCATGTCTGGCGGTGTTCCTGTGAATTGCTCCCCGACGCTGCACTGGCGAATCCCCATGTTCCAGCTCTCACCTCATTGTTCGTACGTAAGCCATACGTAACACGTCATAGTACATCTGTCTGTTGCACTTTTCCATACCCCTACCATGTCTGCTTTGGTGAATCTCCTTTCTGTGTGGAGTCCCCTTGCGCAGTTCGCTCTGCACCATCGTTTAACTTGGGTATGATTTTCTTTCTCTTTTTTTTGACCGACGTCAATATCTCTATTCGTTCGGGAGATATTCTACTTCGCCGACTGTGTGCGGCGCTCTGTTGCACGATTCCTGCTGGCACGCGCCGCGGTTTTCGACCTATGTTCATATGGACTTATTTTCTTGTTTTCAGTTGTGGCATCACTTCCCTACGTTCCTTTGGGGAATATATATATATATTCGAGACATTCCAAGATCTCTCTCTCATTTCAAATATTCCAAATCGCCGATTTACGATAATCTTAAGGTGAAATACTAATGGATGTGTATCCTATCTGTTGTCTAAATTCCGAATTCAATAAACCGAGCGGCCGTCGTTCACTTGGTAGAGCATTGGGTTTCATGTTCGCGAAAGGTCCTAATAACAGTCCCAGTGGCCGGCTTCTACACGATGACACCAAACTAATACCGATATAGTGCCTTTGAACTGGACTCTAGCAGACTACCCTTTCCTCAGCCTTAAACTAAAGATGCCTAAAGGCTATACATACGATTCAAATAACAGACAAACCGTAAGTTGAACGTTATCTCAATATTACATTGGAAGTGAGAAAAAAATTCCACTAATACCTTCAGAGTCTACTGTGATAAATAATTAAAGTACTTTATACTTTTCATACACGTTCTTGCTGGCATTCCGTTAGTCTTTTGCTTAAGAAACGTCAGTATTGTGTACAAGAAGTGTGGGTAAGTTTAGGAAGATAAATTTTGAACACTTTATGCGCACTTAATTTCCCCAGGAACACTTTTACAACACTCTTTTGTATTTTGTAAAATTTTATTCAATATATTTCCATAAACTACTACACACACTAATTATTGTATCAAACTTCTTTAATAAATAGCGTGAAAAGTGACGAGTTCATAACGTTAGAGCTTAGGTTGCAATAAGATATCATTTCTTACCTAAACGATTATTTTTTTACTGATACATTCGAAAGTAAGGTTTTTTTTTTTTTTTTCAAAGTTGTACGAAGAACGTGTTCAAATATCGTCTAAAGAATGCATTTGAAACTAAAGAGAAGAGTACTTCTTTCTACATTGTAATTTTGAGTTTATTTATTCCATTCACTTTGGTGGTGGAGTTCGTTCTACAGCAGAACTGCTGTAGCAGATGTAAGTAAAAGAAATATACATTCCACCTTGAGACTTTTTCAATGTGTCATTTCTTTTTATTCCCTTTGTATCCAAGAAGCAGGCAGAAGAGACTGTCTGCAACACTCCCTGGATACCTGTTTGTTTCAAATGTTTTCTTTCTGTTTTTTCTCTCTTTTTCATTCTCTTTTGTCTCCTCCTTTTTTTCTTCGTTTCTAGGAAGGCTACATCATGTGACTTGTTCCTCTTTGCTCAGGAGGAAAATATTTCGCTGGTTTCCTGCTGAATCAGTGTTCTTCGTTCAATTCCTGTAACGTCACACTGTTTCTTTTCCTTTCTTCCTGCTTTAGTGACTAGCTTCAGTTGCAGAGAATCGAGTTGAATTTGAAGTGAACTACAATGGTGAGCTTCATCTTTAGTAGATGTAGGTTGCAGCTAATTGATATCATACGAAAAAAATAAATCAGATTCGTGTTGCTCCTCTTATTCCCACAATAGAATTCTACACCCGAAACGGAGATTGGATTTTTCTCTCAAGCGAGCAACTTATCTGCAATTGAGGGATCTAGTCAGATAAGTAATTAACCTGCAAATACCAGAAATGAACAAAGAACAGGCCAGTAAACGAACAGAATGTACAAGAGTTAATGGAATTAGGTTTCATAACCACAGGAAGTCATAATGTCAGCTAGTCCCAAGTAGGGAAGGCCACATTTCCCGAAAAAAGAGGAAAATATTTTTCCGGAAACCGGAAAAATTTTCGGAAAAAGGAAAACGGAAAATTTTCGGAAAACGGAGGACGGAAAAAGGAAAATTTTCCGGAAATGGAAACTGAAAGTTTTACGGAAAACAGAAAACTGAAAATTTACGGAAAAACAAGGGCATGTAAATCTATAGACCTACAAATGAAAATGAATGGTTCGATGTATGTTCGCGCATCACGCTTAAATGCCTGTACCAATCCTGTTCTCCTTTGGTACATTGTTAGACCTTTCATTTCAAAGAGGTTTATTGCATTTTACTTTGAACCCAGAAGTACCAATTTCGTCAATGTTGTCAACCTAAATATATTTTTCAAATGGTTTCTATACCATTGGAAGTATATACACCAAACTTAGCATAAACATAATTCAAAACTGTTGAAAACATACAGTGGGTGTAACCGTCTCCCAAGCACCCAAGTTTGTCAATGTTGCCAAACATTTTAAAATACATTTTTCCTGCATAATTTTGTAACTCCTTCTTTAAATTCAACTAAACTGGGTACACATATGACTTACAATCTGGAAATAAATTTTGGGGAGGGTAAGAAATCCCTAGCATCTCTGGAAATGGGATGGGAGGGGTGACATTTTAAAAATAATCGGAAAGATCGATATTAGTGTTGAATCCATAGTTTTCGGGTCGCTGAGATGCTTAGTGACAACTTCCATGCAGTTCAAATTCATCCCTGGGGTGGGGCTAGGAAGGGGTGACATTTTAAAAGTAATCGAAAATGACCGATATTAATGTCGAAATCCATAGTTTTCAGTGGCACTTTCGATACCGTTTAAGAAGAAGAAGAAGTGAGAACGCCCCTTTGAGTAGAAATTATTATAAAAAGAGCCACAGCTACTGGAACAATCCGTACATGTGTCCTGCCCTGAGATACCTATGCTGAATACCAACCTGAAAATAATTATGGGTAATTCCCTCTGCAGTTCAAAACAAATGAACTAAATGAAAGAGAAAAGTTTAATTAAAATATAAAATCGGCTGTTTTAAGGGCCAAAAAAATGTATTAAAGGCCAAATGAAACGGAAACTTACAATGAAGCCCAGTGATGGCAGCAATGATTAACAAACTAAAACAAGAAAACGGAAAAAGTCCAAATATCCTTGCAGTGGGTGACCAACCAAAAAATGAGGAAAATGAAAGAGATGAAACCAACAGAATATACTGCAAATGCAAGTCAAGCAGTCAAGAGCCTGGTCAGTACAAACTGTCTCTATATGAAAGTGGAACTTAGAATACTAAAATAATAGGCCTAAGCCAAAGCTGTCTAAGGGCCTTAAATAAAATCCAAATTCTCACAAAAATAATAACCACAACCACAATTACCAGACAGCTTAAACCGTATTCCACACAAACCGGAATACCGAAAAGGAAAAAGAATAGTAACTAATGAAAATTTAAAACCTCAGACTCTGAGAAGAGTGCATACGCACATATGGGTCCGTGACCAAACACGTGCACAATAGCCGCAGAAGACAAAATGGAAAAATTAACCGGGAATACCGGCAAACCGCTGGAACAAAACCAGAATCACAAAACGTTGATACACTTACACAACTACAAAAAGGAAGATGGGAAAATTCCTTTCTTACGTATACAAAGTTAGAGAGAATCCTACAGGCTGGCGTGAACAAGAAGGGTCGGGCTCCGGGTCTCGCATTACAATAAAACAAACTGGACTGAATGTTCTATATCCTGACATATACACCATCGAAAATCGAATTATTGCTACACAGAAACCTGGACAATCACAAGCAGAACAGATATATAGTAAAACAAGTGAATTTAATTATATGTATAAATTACCATATGTACACACGTCCAGCTCGAACCACAAAAACTGGAGGAAACTCCTCATCGCACTAAGAGTAAGAGAATCCAAAGCAAGTGTGAAACGAAGGGCCGGGCTATGGGTTCCACCTTATCATGAAATAAATAGGATGTGAATAATAAATAAAAGTTTGCCAAAATGTTATCTCATTGTACACGACTAGCAAAGTTAAGAATTTTATTTTAACTGATTCTTCTTCTTTCTCTCCGTCTTTTGCGACTTATATTACTTTTTGTAAATTATTACTAGTGCTCAGGGCCTAAAATTGAGTGGAGTACTCCACACTTTGTGGAACTGTAGGAAAGGAGTGTGGAACTATAATTCTTAAAGTGTGGAGTGATATTAATGTGAGTACCTTACTTTTCTAGGATTATGCATTTAAACGCGTTTAGTGTGTCAAACTAAGTCTTACTGATTCAATACATTCATTATGCAATGGGTTACTCAATTCCATATAATGATATTAAGCGAGAGTTAATACGCATAGGTGTCTCCTAGATGGCAGGGAAAACCGCTGCTGTATGAAGACAGTATTGTTGCTTTGGAGCCTTTGCGTGTTTTGCAAGAGGATGTAACTGATGATGCCCTAAGCGAATGCCATAAAGTTATTTGTCCTGATACAGATCTTTTGCAGTTCGCAATACAATATAGAGAGGCATCATCGTGCAGTATGTTGAAAGGTCTGGACACTAAAAGCCTTCTCATGAAAATCTGTGGAAATCAGTCATTTCATGCTCTGTCAACAAGTCTAGTCTGTCACTCCAATATTGACATTAAATGTACGATAGCTGTATAATTCAACGTACAGTATATATAGAAAGTGGAACCATGTGACGAATTTTTCACATTCACTGCTTTTGAAATTATTTGTAGTTGTTTAATAGTGTAAAACTGCTTTGCCATAAACACTTTACGTAAAGGAAGAAAGGACTGTGGATCTTACTTTAGCATTCACCTTATCTGCAGTTGCAATTACTGTTATTAAGGTGTCATTAAATAATGAACTGAAAGGCCCAAATGAAAGACGTTCTATCCAAATCATAAACTTTCCCACGAATCTATGCCTACAAACTACTTTAGAATATGTTGAGTATATATAATATACTATATATTATAAAGTAGGAGCTTTCAAAGTTTTTTTTCACTGTCCTTAGCTTCAGAATTTTTCCATGGCGACCCAATTGAGAATGTAGGCCTAACACTTGCACATATTAGATTAAAATCACTTATTTCAATAGCGTCTCTTCGACGTCTTTCCTATCACGGTATTAACACATCGTTGCGATCTCACTATTCAAAAACAATGTAGACTTACACCAAGTATCGTTTCGCTGAAAATACTGGAACATTTCGCGAAACTCGTGCAAACCATCCGCTGCGCACACATTGGAAATATATGCTATTTAATGTTTGCAAATATGCGGAATGTAGATTGAAGAATTCTCGAATTCTCATTTTGAAACAATTTTCCAAACACAGTAAGAGTTAAATAGTGATAACCGAAGTCAGGTGTTCTCTATACTCTCTTTTTTTTTCAAACCAAGAATTAAAAACATGGAAATCAAAAGAAGGATAAATTTCCCAGATGATGTGGTTAAATTAAAGCATTGTTGATATAGAGTTGAACAAAATATTTTAGAGTTTAATGGATCTCATTATAGATTACACAAGAAAATCAATGAATAATTGACAACCTTAATTTTCTTAATTTTGCTGAGAAAAATTAATTATCCACTTTAGTTTCACCTTGACCATTATTTCGTACGTTAAAGATGAACATTATAAAATTTGTTAAAAATTAACTAGTTATTTAGCTGCCAACAAGTTTCATGTCGAAGAGATATGGAATTTGGAAACAGTAATATTAGTCTTATCAACCATTGTTGTTACAACTACTAGAAATTAAATAATTAGACAAAACGGCTGTCATCTTGTTCAAAATGGGCAATAGCCACAAGGATGCATCAATATATTATTGTTATCTAATTGCATATTTTTTAAAGTGTCATATCCTTGTCGGAAGATGGTGGATGGTCGTCAAGACATCAATCCATTGGAAATAGTTAAATACCTAATTTTATAATGTGTGTCAGTTTGTTGCTGTTCTTAAAATTAATGTAATAATTTAAGTACTAATATTTTCAAATTAATGACATTGCTTTATTGATTAAGGAGGATGAAAATATAAAAGCTGGGTTTGCTTTTCTCTTTACTTATGCCGTAAGATTGTCGAAAATGTTCCATCGTATGTAAGCTCAAAAGCTGAGAGGCCGGGATCGTAGACGGGCACGATGCATTACTAAAGGTTGGCTTATTAGCATACTTTTCACATCGGCACTACTTCATATACTTCCGAATACTAGAAACACTCACTTTTATCCGTCGTGCAAAGACTGTAGCAATATATGGAAAACAACTCAGTAATAAAATATGCTAATAAATGTTCTGAAAGATAAGCCGATAATTATCCATATACACAGACCGAAGATAAGATAAGATAAAATGAATTGTATGAGCGGCAACAGCACTATGGATTACGCCCGTCCCGATACGGGGGAAGCCCCTTATCTTTGTTACGTCTAAACATAGCTGTTAATTAACTAAAATTATAAAATCATATAAAAGATGATGTAAAGTGTCTTCAGAAAAATAAAATCGTGGTAAAAACTAAAGATGTATAGAGTCTTTAGCATAACAAGGCAAAAACGTGAGTGAAGGCTGTAAATGGGCCTTCACAAAAATAAAATATTAATACTACATAAAACTTAACGGCTAACAACACAATCATCTCAAATAGACAGAGATAAACCTATCTCTTGAACAAACATAAGAACTCTTCGCAATATAGCTGATTCATCCCCTAACAATGACGCCCTATCATTGGGGATGATATAACGTTGTCTGAGATCATTATATCCTGGGCAATCTAAAACGATGTGACAAATACTTAAAATTCCATTGCATTCACTACAATGCGGAGGGTCCAAACGTCGCAACAGATATCCATGAGTCATGCGTCTGTGCCCTATACGTAGACGACATAAAAGTACTTCCTCACGCCTACTATATCTGCAAGATGATTTTCATGGAGCAACAGTTACCTTAATTTCTTTCAATTTATTAACAGCAACGTCATCCCATCGTCGCTACCATTCATTCCGCGTAACATATCTATAATATATCAACATGTCCTGAAATGGGACATGTTGGATATCAATGTTAGCTCCTAAAGAGGCCTCACGTGCAGCTTGGTCTGCCAATTCATTACCATGAATACCAAAATGACTGGGTATCCAGGAAAAGACAACCTCACCACCAGCAGAGCAGATGGCGTGTGTCTTACATAGAATATCTTGCACGAGCGGATGTTTAGAATACATATTGTCGCGGTTGAAACCACGAACAAGACTAAAATCCAAAGCCTTTAAAAGAGCATATAGCTCAGCAGTAAAAATACTGGCTTTTGGATTAAGACAAAATTGGCGGGCTTCCCCATCTACAACAAACGCACATCCAACAGATTCATCTGATTTGGACCCATCAGTAAAACAGAGATAAAACGTGGGTACTGAATCTGCAACGCAAGAAAAAAGTTGCTGGGATTCAATCATGGATGTCTCCGATTTCTTTAGTGTTGATAAAGATATATCAATCCGTGGGCGGGCAAGTGTCCACGGGGGACGGAGACTAAAATCGACAGGGCAGACAGTTGGGCGGTCTGCATTCACATTCTCCAACAACTTTGATGCTCGGATGCCAAGTGGTCGGGTAGCGTGACCACGGCGTTCATATAGGGCTCGTTGTACTGGGTATACGACTAAGTTTTGTACTGGGTGGCCTGCTAAAGATGATATCTTAGCAAGATAGCTCAGTACATAGTACATCCTATGAATCTCGAGCGGTGGTTCAGCGGCATCAACACCAAGACTGGTGACAGGACTTGTGCGATACGCGCCAGTGGAGAGTCGAATTCCAGCATGATGGACACTATCGAGCGTATGTAAGGCTGAAAATCGTGCAGAGGAATAAGCGTGACAACCATAATTAAGCTTCGATAAAATGAGGGCGTGATAAAGGCGCAACAAGGTTGTACGATCAGTACCCCCGGGATGACTTAAAACACGTAATAAATTCAGAGCTCTGGTGCAGCAAATTTTAATTTGGCGAAGGTGACTACACCAATTTAACTTTGTATCAAATAATAAACCATGGTATCGTACCTCCTCGACGAACTGGAGTTGTCTGCCTTCAAGAAAGAGATCTGGGTCTACAAAACAATTTCGTTTACGGCAGAGGTGTACACAGACTGTCTTCGTTGGTGAAACACGAAAGCCAGTCTGGTGTGACCAGTCAACAAGACGGTTAAGCGTCAACTGGATCTGCCGGGCTGCGAGGTTGATATTCGCAGATTTACAGACAATCGTCAAGTCGTCAACAATAAAAGACCTTGCACAGGAGCGTGAATACAAGCCATAACACTACTCACTGCAATAGCGAACAGTGTTACGCTCAGCACACTCCCTTGAGGTACGCCATTCTCCTGTAAATAACGCTCTGAGAAACGATCACCAACATGGAAACGAAAATAGCGATCGCTAATAAAATTTGATATAAAATGGGCCATGTGGCTCCTAATGCCCAAGTCATGAAGCGTTAAGGCCACTTTAGACGATACAATTTCTCGTACGATAAATCTTAGCGAAAGCAGTGTGACAGGGTAAAAAGAAAAAAAAAGTTATGGATTTATACCATAACATCTTGCCCTATTGTAGCATTATTGCTTTCACACTCTGGCACTACTGCTAATCGTAAGATTCATCGTAGCGTATATGTCGTCGTCTAAAGCGGCCTTAATATGCCATATCTCCAGGTGGTATCATAGGCCTTCTCTAAATCGAAGAACACAGTAAGAACATGTTCATTCGGGAGGAATGCGTTCTGAACAATAGACTCTAACCTGACAAGATGGTCCACAGTTGATCGATATTGGCGAAAGCTACACTGATCACTAGAAAGAAAGTTGTTATGCTGCAAGTACTACATTAGGCGTCGGTTTATCATTCTCTCAAATAGCTTGCACACGCAGCTAGCGAGAGCAATGGGTTGGTAACTTGTGGGGTTTAGTTTATCTTTGTGAGGTTTCAGAATGGGAATTACAATAGCTTCTCGACAACTGGCCGGGAAGCTATCAGTCCTCCAGATCTGATTATAGAGATTTAGCAAGAAGACCTTTCCTTGGGAGGGAAGGTATCGCAGCATTTCATAGTGAGTATCATCGAATCCAGGGGATGTGTTTCTAACATCCCGTAAGGCAGTTTCAAGTTCTCACTCGGTGAAAGAGACATTATATGCTTCGGAATTATGAGAGTGGAAGCATAGAGGTATCATCCCTGCCTGTCGTTCAATGTTTACAAAATTAGAACTATAGTGCTGAGAGCTGGATATTGCTGCGAAGGCTGCTCCAAGAAGATTAGCTATCTCTTCTGGGTCAGTACGCAAGACATTGTTGTGCTTCAGAGCAGTCAATGGCTCGGAGCGACAGTTGCCTTGCAAACGTCTGGCCCGTTCCCACACGTCTCAAATTGGCGTTTGTAAATTAATGGAGGATATGTATTCACAAAAGGAACTACGCCGAGTTTGTTTCATGAGACGTTGAATATATGCTTGTGACAGTCGAACTGCATTCAAATTTACCGCTGTAGGATATCGATTGAACACCCGTAGAGTGCGAGTGCGCCGTCGCAGGGCTAGTTCGAGCTCATCGTTCCACCAGGGAACAGAACGCCAACGTGACGTTCAGCCTGACTGTGGGATGGAACACCTGGCAGCTCGCAAAATTTCACGGTTCAAGTACTCAACCGAATCATTCAGGGGCAAATCTCCTTGATCAACTAGTTGGACACGAGTTTCATATTTACTCCAGTCAGCACGCTTCAGATGCAAATACGGTAACTTTCGTGGTGCTTGATAAAGGTTTAAAAGGTCTAAAATTACTGGGAAGTGGTCACTACCGCATAGATTGTCATGTACACGCCATGCCAGCATGGGTGCAAGAACTGCGCTGCAGAGAGACAGATCTATTACAGAGTATGTGCTATTTGCCAAACTAAAATGCGTGTTAGCACCAGTATTTAATGAAACTAAGTTTGAAGCGTCAATAAAAGATTCAACTATTCTACCGCGGACATCTGTACGAACACTACCACAAGTAACGTTATAGGATTTAAAATATCCAACTAAAATTACAGGTTGGGGTAACTTCTGCAACAGGTTCTGGAGGTCAAGGAGCGTAAAATCTTGTTCCCTTGTGATGTACAAATTCAGGATTGTAACATGCTGCTCAAGGTGGACGCGAACAGTAACAGACTGTAGGTAGCTATGTGGACAGGTGTTGAATACAGCGCGTCAACAACACCAATTGCAACACCACCACATGCTCGACCATCAGTTGGAAAATCTGTGCGATATAGTGTATAGTTTTTCAAGATCACAGATTCAGTTGTTTTAAACTTGGTTTCCTGAAAGCAAACGACAACAGGGGAAAGATCTGATAACAAGACTTGCAGTTCTTCATAGTGGGAATGAAATCCGTTATGATTCCATTGGAGCATAGCCACTGGGATGAAGATCAAGAAAAAAAATACCTTTTAAGTCTGGGTTTATTAAATTTCTCTCCCTTTCCGACTACAGTAAATTCCGATCCCATCAGATCGTCCTCAATCATATCTGATGTTAGAGATGAATTCGGCTCGTTCAGGTCAGGTGGAGCCTGTAGATTAGTTAATTGAGTAGCTAGAACGTTAGTGAGCCGTTTTATGCTTGACATTACTGGAGTCATACGATTCTATTTGGAAATATTATCAGTACGAACACTAGGTACAATTCGTGGAGTCCTAAAAGACTGCCTAGGGGCAATTTCTTTCTCAATATGCCTCGGCGTTGCTTGAGATGTTGAGACTTGGCGATGTTGAGGAGATTTGTCGGCTTGAGGTCTCTCAGTTTGAGTTGATACATCAACTATCTGGGTGCCAACCGAGACAGTTTTAACTGGTAGTCTTGCTGCTTCCGTGGAAAACGCACCAGATGGAAAGGTGCGTTGAGACTCTCTTACTCTACGTTTTGTATCACCAGCATATATTTTCTCTAGAACCATCAGCTCCCGAATTCGTTTTTCCTCCTTAAAAACTGGACAGTCACGCGACCGGGCCGTATGCTCACCATTGCAATTAACACACTGAGGTTTCAGTGACTTACAAGGATCCACACCATGGCTGCTGGTACCGCATATTGTACATACAGCAGAGGTCATGTGTACATGACGTGTGGTGTGACCATAGTGCTGACATTTAAAACAGCGGAGCGGACTTGGTATATATGGACGGACAGGCAAGCAGTAGAAGGCTGCCTTCACGTCCTTAGGAAGCTGGGGCATGACAAATGTCAAAATTAGGGACCCCGTTGGTTGTAGTAGTCTTTCTTGTTTAATGATTTAACATTCACTACACCTTGGCTGGCGAGTTCAGTTTTAATCACCTCTTCAGGGACTTCTTTAAGGTCCCAACATGATATAACGCCCTGGCTATAATTTAGTTGACGGTGCAGTTCAACTTGAACGTCGAATTGTCATAGGATCTTCATTTTTAGGAGATTAGTTGTTTGTTTATTGGTAGACGTCTCCACGAGCAAGGTGTCGTTGTGAAGCTTTTTAACATGCGCAAGTTCGCCTGCAACATAATTAAGTTGTTTTGGTATAATGATAACCCCTTCAAACCACCTGGATTCTCTGCTTCATTCTTTACTTTAATCACAAGATATCGTGTGGTAGTCGGTACGATACTTGTCTGTTCCTCTACTTCGATTTTCTCTGCTTTGTCACTGGTTGATTCGTTAACTATATGCGCCTTCTTACTGTTATCTTCAGTGACTTTCTCTTCATTTTGTCTCTTGGTCGTCTTCTTCTTCTTGTCTGTCCGCGAAGGCGATTTATTAGGATGTGGTGGAACCATGATGAATGAAAGCCGTAAATGCCCACACTTCTCCATCTTCGTTCTGAGGAGCCAACGAGGCTGCCTTGTACTACCCTCATCACCCTTGTCAGCAAGCTGGAAATCGAGGCGAAGTCAAATAACTTGGCGTCGAAATCACTTGCACTCCCGACTGATGGATACTTGGGACACCCACTCCCCCCAGTGTTGGCGAGACCAAAGGTCCGAAGAGCTCCCCAATGGCGCACTTCCCAGCCTCAACGAGCTAGACCATCCAAGAATCTGCTGTTAAGAACTAGGCGCTATCCAATGGTTCCTCCCCCTTTCCTCGGGTCCCAGGGGCCAGCGTCAATGAAAATACATCCATAACATTCTTAGACATTGCGTGGAGGCGTAAGTCGCAGCACAAGAGGAGATGAAATAATGAAGCATCTGTGGATGAAAATGAGGTGAAAGTAAATGAAATCCTCTCTGCTGGTCCTCCTTTCAAGCAGCGTAGATATTTAGCTGTGAGGGCTAATTGCAATCAGCATAAGCCGGCTGGACGATGGGGTCGCCAATTGCCTACGCCGTATACGAGCAGCGATGGTCTGCTGCACGGGCTATGTGATGATGCATCACGTTGCGGTCCGTAGACCTGCGATGTACACAGATCGAAAACTTGCTCTCCATCCTAAGATAGAAAAGGATTTCTCTTGAGTTATATTTTCCTGAAAAGCGGAAATTATCTACAAAATGATAAAAACGGAAATTTTCCGCACGATGAACTGCAATTTCCCAGAAAAGTGGAAAACGGAAAATTTTCTGGAAAGCGGAAAACGGAAAATTTCCGGAAAAGCGAAAAACTGAAAATTTTCAGGAAATGTGGAAAACGGAAAATGTGATTCCCGGAAACCGGATAACTATTTTTCCGGAAATGGCCATCCCTAGTCCCAAGTCAATATGGGATTAACTTACAAATACTTAAAACGAAGGTAGTAAATAAATTGAACAGGAGTTAATGGTGATAACTACGATAAGGTTTATAATCACAAGGAATAATGTCAGTCGGTCCAGCCAGACAAACGAATTAAGTCACAAATTCTTAAAACAAAAAGAGAAGGCTTGAAAGCGAACAGAGCTTTACAGAGAAATCGCACGGAATAATGTCAGTCAGTCCCAGTTTCATAAGAAATTACCACAACAGATACTTAAAGCGAAGTAAAGAAGCTAGGAAGCGAAAAGAATATAGCAGAGTTATTGAAAGTAGATTTCTTTTCACAGGGTCGCTCAATCATAGTCAAATAAGGGAATTACCCTAGCAGTATAGGATATCGGGGCAATATCGACCCGATACTGGACTAATATCGATCAAGGTTGCCCCAGTATTCGGTAGATATGGGTCCTATATCCTGTGCTGCTAGGGAACCCACAAATAGTTGAAACTAAGAAAGCAAGCTAGCAAGCGAACAGACAGTAGAGCTTCACAAACACAGTAAGTAATATTGGGTAAAGAAATAAGCAATAATCTACAATATTTTTAAAGAATATAGGTGTTAAGCAAAATTTCGAATGGTGTATATTTCCCTACTTTAATCCATCTGTGGGTTCTTTTTCTGACTCTGTGCTTTATTAGACGTTCTGAACATACGATGTTGCCGTTGGTCGACTATAGCGTCAAATATTGTAGAACCTGAATTACAGACAGTGAATAGCCGGAAACAACAGACTCTACGATTGTTGGATTAGTTCTAAGGTACTGAGCTATCTACTTATTCTATAGAGAAAAAAAAAACAATAGTTGTATATCGCCTATAAAGCTGCTTCCATCATGTTACCTAATGATAATTAATTCGTTTCACGTATTCCTCTTTCACGTTAATTCGGTTTGTGTTTAGAGACCTAAAATAAAACGAGAAAACTAAATGCTTTAGTATTCATGTAGCGTCAATGTAAATATAAATTTGTCATAGGTGTCGTTTCGTTTTGAACGAATTGGAATTTTCAAAAGTCTGTAGTGCCCAAATTTAAAGACATAAATATTTCTTTATTTATTACGTTTTTGGGTACAGTACGAAAATTATTGCTAGACACTTCCACAGACTCTAAGGGTACATTATGTACGCATGTAACATCAATAGATGTTTTTTTTAGATTTTTGCTAAACACCACCTACACTCAGACATTCTGGCGACTCAATTAGTGATCTTTATTTGTGATACTTGTAAATTATAGGTCTGACACATGTAATTTAATAACAGTTATTATCGATCCTTTCTATCTCTTTCTTCTATTTACTAGAACGTTTTCTGCATTTTATTCATCTTGCTATCAGTTTATCAGTCTGTTTCTTTTGTTCTTCAATCTTCCTTTAACGCTTTCTTTATTTTCGTTTGTTCATTAAATGTATTTCTGTATCCAGCTTTTGCTTTCTTTCTTTCATCATTTCCTTTATTTATTTTTATTCTGTATGCAGATTTTTTTTCGTTTTGTTTCTTTAATTTCTACTTTGTTCCGATCTTTCGTTGATTCTCTTCTTTAATCTGTCTTATTATATTTAACACCCATTTGTTTTCTTTCTTCCTTGTTCGTCTCTGTATATCTGTCTTATTGTTCTTTCTTTCTTCACTCATTCTTGTTTTTTCCCGTTATTTTTAACTATTTGATATCATAAGCAAGAAACAAAAACGAGCTCACGGAAGAAATAAAAAGTCGCTTAGCATCGGCCAACATATGTTTATATTCCGTTCAAAAGATCATAACCTGGCGATTAATATCAAGAAAGTTGAAATTGAGAATATGCAGAACGGTTCTTCTGTCAGTAATACTTTACGGTTGCGAAAACTAGAGTACAACCATGGCAAATGAACATAAATTCCGTCAGGTGGTTTATGACATATACGAGCCGAAACAGACTGTTAAAACAAATAACCAAAACAATTGAATTGAAATCAATTTCCTTTTGAATATTGATAAAATAAATAAGGGACCTAGTAAAGTTATTAGATATTTTGTATATTTTTATTCGTGAACTTTATTTCTACCACAGAATAGAAGGCGCATTCATAGGCATTTTCATTTTTCACTTCTTTCACAAATTTTTCACCGCATTTATGGCGCCCGAATGGGTTGGGTCAGTTTTGAGAAAGCTTCATTCCAAACATGAATGGAAAGGAAGGTGATCCATGATTGGGTTCACCAAATCAAATCCGCTAATCTCTTTCCTGGAAGCTCTGCACTGTTTACCTATTTTATGGTAGTTCAAATTCTTCACTATATGGCGCTTTAGTCGACTAACAACACAATCAGGAAGAAATCTTTGTGGGGGGTTGGGAAACTTGTTAATACCGTATATTTTGTTCTGGCGCATTTTTCAACATTAGATATATTAGTAACAAAAAAGACAAGTTAATACTGTATTAATAAATTAAAGAATAAAAGCTACGACCTAAATATTCGGAAATGATGGGGAAGTAAGATGGTATTATTGTAGGAGAGGAAGAAATTGTTTCTAAAGCAGCGAATGCTAAGAAAACGATAAGGATACTACCGTATAACACACTTAATTTAGATGGAGTTCGATTAGAGCCTTCAGATAGCAGTGAGAAAGAAATAGGTATAATATTATTAGAAAGTAAACATTTCTATGACCAAGCAGTCTCGTAATTGTCTATCTAGTCAAAAGAAAGCAACTGAAGTCGTAAACATCTTATCACATCGTTGCAGCGCTGGATACGTACAAAATAAAGGGCAATATTAGCAGATCATAGTGTGTGTTTAAACATTCGGCGTAGTCTATATCTCGGCACCACTAATTGCGTAAAAATATATCTTTAAAGATTTTAATGAAATAGGAGAAAGCTGACTGACATTAAAGTAGTGTCTAGTTTTATTTTCCAATGAGTAGAAATCAAAACTCGGTGTGTATTTGCACAACTTGTTTCTTACATAATTATAAAAATTAAATAAAGTATTTGCCATAGCATTTGAATATTGTCTACAAAGTATCGTATCAAGTTGATGAAAATCTAGTGTTAACACAGGGCCCATGAAGCATCAGCTTCTGTTTCGGTGATCAAAAGCTAGTAAAGAATTGATAATACAAGGCCGCTCTCAAGATACCTCTAATAGGGTTAAATGGAACTGAAAAAGGTGGTAAATTTTTATTACTACAATCTAATTTAACTTAAACAAAACCCCAGGCTCCAATAATATCCTCTTAATGTATTAATAATATTCTCTTTCTTGTGTGTAACATTCATCACAATCGAGGAACATCTAAATTTCAAACAGATAAAAAAGACCAATAATCCTCAATTATTAAACTAACAAAGTTTCAAAAATTCAAATAATATCAACACGTTTGTACAATGTCACCAAATGGTCATCCGTACCTCAAACACTAGCAACCAAAATTTGTAAATAAATAAAATTTACTATTCACAGAATTATTTCAAACGCACTTCTATCAATTAAAGCGAATCTAACATGAAGAAAACTAACGTAGCGAACATCGCTTGCTTTTCCCTGGATAATGAATCAAGCGCTTCCTCAGATTTCTAAATTATTCAGAAAAATATTCATAAATCAAATCATATTTAAAGGTAAAATTAATTTTAATAATAGGTATAAAGTAGAGTACACCTTTTGGTTTATTACATGAATCTCTTCAAAGCCTTTACAATTTTGCAATTCAAGGTAAATAAAAAATATCAAATGATGAACTACCACTCAGTTTCTTAAATTCTATAACATCAATCAATATCAAACACCTGGGAAAACAATCAACAAGAACCACTGATCCAACTTTACAAAATTTAACTATCCTGACTTTAATATATCTTACTGACTGAATTCTTTCCCACACGTATCTGGATACAATAAAAAAAAACAATCCGTTCTGTGAACAATCAGTAACTTTCAAAATTAATTGTTATATTTTCCTCAGTTGCAAGTAAACATACACAAAAACAGTTTTAAATACGTTTGAGAAACGAGGAGGTCCTTTGAATTTGTCCTACCTTTCGTTTGCCTTCTAATCAAATCCAAGCTTCAGATTTAAATCCGTAAACCCCGCTTAACACGCACAACAATTCAGAAATTTTAATCAAACTTAAAGGGTGGGATTGATGATCAATCAAAGCAACCAACTCCAACTCAGAAGTACTATCAGTTATTAAAAAAAAGAAAATCCCTGAAATATAATTAGATTTCTTTGTTTAACTCAAATCATTTAATTATTTTGATACAAGCAACAATTTATTAAATTTCTGATTTAATTTTCAGATTTTTCAACCATATCCTTTTATTTAAATTCAAAACTTAACGTAAGACCTATTTAACAAACAATATATTATCATCGACACTATTAGTTTTATTTTAAAATAAATTGTTTGGCACATAAAATTCCAGACCTAAACTCCAAATTTCTCCAACAAATGGGAATAGTAAACCAAAATTTCAATTCAAAAGAGTTCAAACCCTGGCTGATCCGACTGGTACACAAAAGCTACACCCGTGTCTCATTTCGATACAAAAGAAGAAAAAAAACAATTCTCGCAAGATACCAAATTGTGGTTGGGAAAAAAGGTTTCTCTTTCTAAGAAGTAACTCACCCAAAAAAGATATCACTCTCTCCACATGCTGTACAGGTTCCATAAAAAAAATATATCAAAATTCAACCAACCTCAAGTCAACCAACATCCGAACAGCACTATTCTAAATCCTAAACTCAAAAATCCGCATTCGCTCGCTCCACACACAAAAGCAAGCAAGTTTGTTTCGTCACCAAGACTCAGGACCAAAATCGATCTTCTAAAACATTTGTCCGAAACAGAGAATTCGGACAACCAACCTTGACCAGGCCCGCTTCCTTGGCAAAATCTCAGTCAAGCCAAACACCACATGTACTCAAATTCCAGACCATCGCCAGCTACGATCCTTTTTCAATATCACAAATCAATATTAGGACTGCTACTCACACAATCTCGAAACCATTCATTATAAATGATAACCGACCCGCTCTATTCTTACTTGTAAACTGACACCAACCAATCCACACACCACCAACTGACACCACCAAAAGCACACCCTCAGTAAAGAACCCACCAAACAGCCAATTTTACATTCACCCCACTTTCAAACAAAATATAACACTCACTAAAGATCTTCCGAAAAGCACAAACTCACCTTTTACAATCCAAAAATGCACCAGCCTAACCTAACTTTACGAAAATCACAAACATTTTCCTTTCCAAACCAACCAGGATAAATATCTACCTTAACCTTCCGAAACCACTGTTGATATCAAATGGCGCTACTGTCTACAACTACTGCCAGATCTCCAAAACAATCATCAGCCCTCAGAATCCAAAATTTGGTGCGAGGCGTATTTAAACAAAAGTTTTGTATCGAGATAAAACAAAGATCGCTACATCCAGTAAACAGTTTTAGGTTTTACCAGCTAATGCTGGGAGGTCTTATATCCACGCTATGTTTGTCTGTTTGTCGACAACTTTCAAATCAGGGCACTGAAAAATTTTAGAAGCATTCTTGAAAATGCCAGGCAGCGTAGAAACATGTTTTGTTTTTTTCTTCCAAGTGTAATTGTTGTTTCAGATGTAATTGCTCCTGTATTAGTTAATTGAACATTAGTGTCAAGTATTTAAACTAGAATATTTTGATTAATTGTTTTATTCTAGCAGCATTGTTTTATTCCATAGCAGCTTAGATACTGCTGTCTGTTCTTTGTCGTTAGTTTTAGCTTCAAAAAATTAGAATATGAAAACATTTCCCCAAAATACCATAAATTTAGAAGAGAACAAACCCTACTATAAACTCTTCAGTTATAAGGCTCTCATATTGATAGAGCTTAAATTAAATATAATGAGTAATAGGCACATACTGTTCGTACACTTCTCTTTTATACGTTCCTTCGGATATTTTTCTCTAAAGAATAATCTACTTCTTATTCAGTATTTTTTATCTATTAATACAAAGTAACTGGACTTAAATATTGGTTAGATGGAATACATACTGTTTCCACAATTTGATTTTGTAATTCCCTTCAGATGGTTCAAAAGTTCTAGTTTGTGCCTCATTTTCGCCTACAAGATATTATACTGCATATTAATATATGTGTAACCTACTCCGTACAAAATAATAAAATATTATTTTCTTCATTGATTCCGACCTCAGCTTTAGATGCCTAAAGGCCATAAATGAAACTCAAATTGTTTATCGATTCTTTGATAGCGTGCTAAATACTTCTCCAACCAATATGTCAATACAATTGGTTTCTTCACATCTACAGATGTGTTCAAATTATTAGACTCACTTCCGAAAATTCCAAAGTTTCTGGTTCATATCTAAGAATGGCAAAGAAGCACCTCGAATGGGCACAAGGACTGAAACATTGAACTTCTGATAATTGGAACAAAGTATGTTTCATTGATGAATGATATTTCACTAATTATGCTTGATGAATGTTCATGATATGGGGGTCGGCGACCTAAGAAGAAGTTACAATTGGACTGTGTAAAACAAACTGCGAAGAATTAAACCCTAGTATGATTTTGAGGTCTAACACTTGTCTTAGGACCTGGAAGGCTTCATATAATAAGGAAAACAATGCAGTTTGACCTATAAATAAATGGTCTTCAAGAGAGATACTGCTGCCAGGTTTGGTAACGGCCCTTTATCTTTATGCGTAATGGAGCCCCGCGGCACAAGTTCAAGAATGTTTGATCTCAAGGGCAAGGATATTAGTGAACTTACATAGCCGGACAACAGTCCCTTACATCAACCCCACTGAAAATCTCTGGAGCTCCATGAAGGAAGCCTCATGGAGAAGAACATTAAAGCCAAACATCAGTTGATCAAAGAAATAAATAGTTTATGGGTTAACTTGGTGAATTGCAGCAAAAGTGTACTAAAGTAGCATTCCACAAAGGCAAAGGCGTTTGATAAAGAATAAAGAATTCCACAAGAAGAATTAATCTTCGTCAGACGTCACTCTCTTTCGATTTTTTAACTCATTTAATGTTTGTGTTGTAGAACAGTATGTAGCCAGTTTTATGTGTGTATCATTCAAAAATTAATTATTGATTTTGAAAAGTTTATGTGACACGTATTAAAAATGAGTAAGAAATTCAATAGTAGTAACAAATGTGTTTCCGATGTAATAATGCATGGGAAATGAAAAGTAAAAGAAATGAATATTGAGCCTAATAATTCGAACACATCTGTACTACAAAACCAACGGGATCATTATTACGCTTAAGTAAAAATAACAAGATCAATATATAGCCCTTTTTGTTATCAAATTTATGTAAATTTGTGTGAATCAGCAAGCGATCATGCTGGAAGTTTCAATCCTTGAATATTGCCAGCTTATGGCCCATTAAATGAGGAAGTGAAGTTCTTCTAAAAACATGGACTCACGTAGAACTAGGCGTGAGGATCTGCATTAACAACAGTTTATATATCAAAGAAATATAAATGGTAATAATTTGGAAGAAAATTTTGTTATCGTTGAATTTCCCTACTGTGGGGGAGCTAAATTTCCGTTTTCCATTTTATACGAAATGTATAGCTGCATTTCCTACAGCACTAACACGTAGGGGGCAGCGTTCTATACACAAAGGATCTGTTCGAAGCTGCTTACGTCCAATTAATGATTCTAGATGATAGTTCGCATGGCAACGTCGGCGAGTTAGCTTTTCGTTAAAATTAGCTCATTGAGAAGTAACTAACTGCTTTCTATTTACACATTCAATCATTTATACTTTCTGACAAGAAAACATGTCCTTTTAATGTTTGTTCATTTATCTTAACATTCATCTTCAGTGTTTGTTTAAATCTTGGTCTACATACCATTGCAAATGAAACTGACATCTCAATTTATAAAATCCTACGCAAATGAGAGTGAGGGATAGCTGATAGAGTTTACAGTTTTATGCCAGTATAAACCATTTGTGCTCCCAAAGAAGACTGTACCAGAGCTAAAACCCGGCCTGACCCGGCAACCCGGTCCGAATCTTGGCCTCTGCGACCCGTCTCGAGAAGTTAATAACTGGGAATTTTTGGCACCATATTTGTCTTGCTCTCTAGAGGGTAATACCCGGTCCCGGTCACCCCTGAAAGAATCACTGTTCAAGCCTAAGGAAATAATTTTAAAATCTGCTTTGCCTTCCGGGTCACCAGGTCAGACCTGTCTCAAGGATTGACCCGGTCCAAAATTTGACCCGATTGGCCCGGTGCCCTGTCACAGTTCTGAATTGAACCCTTTAATTACAGGGCGAAGTAAGTCAACCACTCGTCCACTGCGGTCTTACTTCCTAGCGCTGCTAAAATTAGGTTGTAAATTAAACATGCAATATCTACTTGACGCTTTAGAAGAATTCACAAAAGAATTACGGTAATTATCTTGTTAGACATTTTAAGCTCCTGCTTAGCCAAATGGCTCATGCTCTCGTTTTTTGTGCGAGGTGACCGGCTTCGATTTCGTGAGGGTAATTGAGAAGAAACTTAGATAAACAAGTAGCGAAGTCCTGCCAAACCAGGTTTGAATACCAGGAAAACCAAAAGAGTTGTTTCTCTGACCATGCAACACTCAACTGGAGGGAAACTTTAGGTAGGCCAATTGAAGACCTGAACTGCAAAACATTCCAAGTCCACTGGAGTATTTTCTTTTTAGGAGGAACAAAAAATAAATCCAAAGACTTGGGATTATTCTATTCTACTGAATTTATTTTGTATTTAAAAAAAAGTTTTTTTAGTTGAAGTTAAAATGTAATATTATTCAAGTTGATAGCCCTTGGAACATAGACGCCGAAGAACAGAAAAAATGAAAATACGAAAAAAGTGGACTTGGGATTCAGGTCTTCAATTGCTGTAGCGTAGCAAACTTTAGTTGTTGTTTTTTTAGTTAGTCATTTTAAAATTGAATCGAACTTTATAAAATTTAGAAATCATAAACATCGAGGTATAAAATGTGTTCTTTACAGTTCATAGACTAAACCCAACATCATGCAGGCAGACCTGCTATTTAAACAAGGATATGCAGAATACAATTACTGCCAAGCACAACAAGGAAATACTGACACTAGATGATGCCAACTGTGGTTTTAGTTGTCTGATTTATCATAGATAACTTTAGTTTCATGTCCTTCGTGCCTAGAACGAAGAGCTATAATGTAATGTAATAGCTAACAAGCAAACATGTCCAAATAGCAAGGCTTGATGTTAAAGGAACCAAACATATTATGCTACCCGAACAGCAGAAAGGGAAGTTGGAGCGGGGCAGAATATTAACGTGCTAAGCCCATATATTTGTATATTCTTTGCATCACTTCATTCAGCTCAGTTGGTGTGAATGGCACCATTAAAATACTGTAGTATATAGATTAGGCACGGCACTACCTGCTCCGCTTCGCTCCCCTCCATCTTGCATATTTTGGTGTGTAGTTACCCTTGGAAAGCATGTAATAAGCTACTAAAATGAACACAAACTATAGCGTAAATTAATTTTTAGGAGTTTCAATTTTGGAGTTGCCACGATAAAAACAGTTAGATAAATCAAGATCACTTGACCCAAATCTATATGTATTCAGTTTGTCTATCCTTACTTCGGTTGAGACGCTAGCTTGCGTTGCAGGTGGTCAGACAGACAAGACAGACAGACGGACAAAGTAAAAGTAAGGAAAATCCAAAACGTTTTGAGTCGCTAAATAATAATATACTAATTTGCCAGGAGGAAATGGCCATTAAAGGTCAGAAATACGGAAATGAGTAAATGCCCTTAATCCAAGTTTTACTTTTAGCAATTAGCATCTTCATGGGGTTAGCGTGCTGGACTTCCATCTAGGAGTCTCGGGTTCGATTTCAGTCTACCTAACCTCACTTTAAACCGAAAATATGTAGTACATTTAACTTATAAATAATGAATTTTTAAGTATTTTTTGTTGTGAAGACATCACAGGAAGAGAAAATATTTTGTTTAAAACTATGGTGTAATAATTGTTTGGGAAAGATAAGAACCGGTTTTGTGGAGCAGAACAACACAAAAGTCTGTTGCAGAATATACTTTTTCCAGATGACAAGAGTTTCGAAATCTCATGAAGGACAAAGCTGTGTGTATGCGTCTGTGTAGTTCACTGTAGTAAGTTGTTCCCAGTACAAATAACGCCGGCACTGTTGGTAGAGCTGATGTCCTTTGTCCGTTATCCGTAGAGCTGATGAGCTTAATACGATAAAGTTGTGCAGAACGACCTTATTCCGTCATCCTTTGTTCATTTGTAATTGTAATCTGTTCCTTATGTTCGTAAAACATTCTTCTGAATTTATACGTAACTGTGAACATCAACAGCTTTTTCTGCTAAATCCAAAATTCAATTTTACACACACTATTTCGCCACATTCTATTTTTGAGAAACATTATTAAATATAATATTAACTTAATGAGAACTAAAACAGATTTGAGAACAGAAAGAATCTCATTACTGGAATCGAAGACAAGTCTACTACATCAAAGGTCTAGCACGTCAACCCACGACCATACTACTAGCTGAAAAAAGATCTTCATTATGAGTAACTATCGGCCTTGACCGTCAAAGGCATTTTGCTTCTAAGCTGTACAATAGCGTGTAAAACTGTTCGTATGTCAGAAATGCATGGGAAAAAATGTAATTGCCAGACTGAGATTCGAATTCATGTCTCCCAGCTTCTTCCGGTTGGGGTACTGCAACCATTGAGGTACCACTTCACAGCCATGAATTATTGCTTTCACCTCAGCTGAACTACCTACTCTGCTAGTTCTAATATCACACTGCATGTGATGGTTTCGTTGAGGAATGATATTATTGAAGATCGTGCAGTGATTATAATGAAAATACATTTAGCTGTACACAAAAACTTTTGGTTTCTCTGAGATGAACTGTTGTCACTTGGGCGTGTTTGATTATCATCGGAAGCGTAGCCTACTCGCCAGAGGTCAGGTAATCATGCAATTCAGGCATTCAGTTCTTAGTCAAGCAGGTGGGATCACGATGGCTCAGTTGGTAGAGCGCTCACCTCTGGTGCTAGGGGTCGTCGGAACGATCCCTGCTCTTCAAGTGGGCTTTGTGGTGGGCAAACACCGTGTACGTGGGTTTTCTCGGGATACTCCCGTTTCCTCCCACTTTCTTCATTCCACCAATTCATCCCATCATCATCCATATGGCCTGAGCCATAGTTGCCTAAAGGCCTTAAAATAATTTAAAAAATCAAGCAGGTGAATGGCAGATAGATATCTTGAATTATTTCTAAGTTTGCTTCCTTCAACTCCCGAACACAATTAAGTCCTTAAAAAGACGTGATGGACTGAAGTTTCATCCACAAGAGCCTTTTTGGAACTTTACCTTTGAATAATCTTTGGACTATACGCATAAAGTTTTGGATATAACCCACAAAAAAGAACTTTTTGTTATACCATTTCGGAAGCAAAGTGCAAATTTCTTATATTTTTGACCATAGTATAAGGTTTTGGCAGATTTTGGTCACGTACTTTACCCGAAATGATGCAGACAGATTATACTTGACCTAGGTATGGCATTTGATCATAATTCCTCCGTTCGGTCAAGAGCTAATTTTTGTACGTTCTGACAGACAGACCTTTAGATGGACCAACTTCACTCGTTAACTCGCTCCAGCTGGAAATAATAGAAAGAAGATTGATTATTATTGAAAAAAGAACACCACGGCGCATTTGGTTTCTTTAGGATTAGAGACTATATAATTTTATTTTAAAAAAGAAAGGTCAGTCACGCCACCAAACGGACGTAAGAAAGGATTCGCGTTCAAATCGGTCGGTCATCTTAACGAGAAAGTTACCACACGCGGTCGTACGTGGAGATATATATTAGTTTTCAATTTATCTTACTAATTTGTATTCACTCCTTTGTCCGTTATCCGTCTCAATGCGCTGGTGTTGCAAAGGTTCGAAGACCAATTCGACTTTCTCAGTGCATATGCTTGTTCCAATAAGCGAAGAATGTGGTGAAAATGTAAGTATGTTATATTTTCTGTGTTTCTATTCTTTTTTTGAGAACTGAGTAGTAGCTGTTATTGATGATGACGTAAGACCGACCGTAAATGTCCCATGCGCATCGAAGTGTTATCGAGCTATCCATTTATAACTTCGCGTGCAGATTTATATAGGCATCTTTAAAAGAAACTTTTGGCACGAAAATATGCAAATCTTTCTTTATTGTTCTCACTTCACTAGGTTGTGCATTGCTACGATATTCAAATCTTTTGACAAAAGTTGGAGAAAGAAGCAACACGAGGACGGCCAGAAGATATGTTTCTATATCACTATTAACTCAGTTAAGTTGTTCCAATGAATCACTTCATGATGATACTTTTGATTTCTTTGTGTTTTGCGTCGTGAAGATGGCCACTGGAGATACTGTTGCCAAAAACATTTCCTTAGAAACCTGACGTGTGCTATGAGCTTGAAGTAAAGTTAGATTTTCGAACCAATCAGAAGATAGTAATCCAATACGTGAAGCTAAAACAAAAGATAATATAATATTTCCATTTTAGTAAACATTGCAAAAAAATAAATAATAATAAATAAATAAAATAAACTCTGCTTACAATGCACACCTCAGTCTTAGCACTTCCTGCTCTCGCGTCATTTTCTGGTTATTAGGGAGGCAATGATATATCTTCCCTTATTCTACCGAGTTCTCTTGTTCTTCTTTATACAAAACAAGATATTATTATTTCCTTAAGGCCTTTCCCTTTCCTGATCCTGCCAATTTGCCTACCTCTATAGATATTTTAGGATAATGCAATCACCAGAATTTATGTCTCCTATATTGTGATTAAGGGTAGAGTCATCACATTTTCTCTGCAATGATTAAAAACATACTAGCCATACAGAAAGCTACATGTATATTGCATTAACAGATCTACCACATGAACTAGCAAAGAAAGTTAGCTTCGGAGAATAATATTAGTAGAGAAAGGAAATGCATTTTCAAAGTAATATTAGGAAATGTTCGCGACGATTTAGCAACGCAAAATGTCTTTGAAGAATAACTATTTGTAGGGAACGAAAGTGTTAGTTTTGCTCTTTCTGTGTAGTCAATCTGTGGTAATATATAAAGTAAAACTTACTATCATCTCATAACTGGTGTCATCATCTCATCTGATATCTAATAACTAGTTACTATTTTTTTCTACTCTGCATATCACTCCAAGATCGAACGTAAAGTAAATAAAAGTCAAGGTACCGGTATTTCATATGTTGTATCACTAATTCATTGTATTATCCGAGTTTCGAAGACAACCTAACAACAAACTTCTAACATTATATTTATATCTTTTAATATCTACGATCAGAAATACACATGTTTCTGTATTTAGATTTCACGACATCTTGCTCATCTGAATTTTTTGTCCCTGTGCATAAATCAAATCTCGCGTAGCTTCAATTATTCGATTATCAACTGTTTCATGAGCAATTCAGGGTCAAATAAGTATTGTTCATCCTAACTAATAATAACACAATTACAATCCTCCATACAAAGAATATTATTTAAAGTAACATATCAACGTCCGATCTACCAGATCTGCCAATGATATATACCAGGTGTATGCATAACTAGTTTCCGGTTTACCTAAGAGATGGCGCCAGCGAAAAGTACGCAGCGTATTCATTTGACACATACGTCATTTTGTTCGTCTTACATTAAACTACAAACACACACAAGTTGAGTCCGACAAACACTAGCGTCTTTGTTTTATCGTTCAGTAATCATGTCGAAGTTTGTGCCTGAAAAAGAACATTTGCGGCACGCATTGCTTTTCTTATATAATCAAAAGAAAAAGGTTGTTGAAAGTCATCGTGTGCTGGTAGAAACATATGGTGAACACGCTCCACCGATGTGAGACATGGTTTCGACAATTAAAAGTGGTGATTTCAATGTGAAAGACAGTGCGCGCTCTGGTAGACCACAAAATTGCGAAAATGAGCAATTGCAGGTGTTATTGGAGGATGACCTAACTCAAACTCAACAGCAATTGGCAAAAGCATTAAATGTGTCACAAGAAACAATCAGCAGTCGTTTACGAGCAATGGGGAAGATCAATAAACTGGGTAAATGGGTCCCACACGATTTGAATGAACGTCAAATGGAAAATCGCAAAGTCACTTGTGAAATGCTGCTTCAACGCCACGAAAGAAAATCCTTTTTGTATCGAATTATGACGGGTGACGAAAAATGGATTTATTTTGAAAACCCGAAGCGGAAAAAATCGTGGCTTTCACCTGGCAAAGCCGGTCCTTCAACACCAAGGCCCAGTCGCTTCGGCAAGAAGACCATGCTTTGCGTATGGTGGGACCAGAGCGGTATTGTGTATTATGAACTCTTGAAGCCCGGCGAAACCGTTAATGCACAACGCTATCGCCAACAAATGATTAATTTAAATCACGCATTGATCGAAAGACGACCGGAATGGGCCCGAAGACATGGCAAAGTGATTGTGTTACACGACAATGCGCCGTCTCACACAGCAAAACCAGTGAAAACACCTTGAAATCACTTGGATGGGACATCCTTCCGCACCCGCCGTACTCCCCAGACCTGGCGCCATCTGACTATCACCTCTTCGCATCAATGGGGCACGCGCTCGCAGAGCAGCACTTCAGCAATTTCGAAGAAGTTGGAAAATGGCTCGACGAATGGTTTGCCGCAAAAGACAAGCAGTTTTCCTGGCATGGTATGCATCAATTACCTGAAAGATGGGCGAAATGTGTAGAAGCCGATGGCCAATATTTTGAATAAAACAAAATTAATTTCCCTTCAAACTTACGTGTTTTCTTTACCAAAAAAAAAACGGCAAAAACTTATGCATACACCTGCTAACAACGCAAGATCTGAAGAAATTATAAAATAAATGCCTCGTTTTAAATTTTTATCGTTGTTGATTGCTGAGATTATAAAGATTACATCTTTATTATTAATTAATTTTTTAAAATCTTTGTGCATTTTGATGTTGCTTGTTGAGATTATTAAGGTCGCATCTTTTTTCTGCGTGTTTTCTCACTCCTGGAGCATCAATAGTTCAACTGATCAAAACCGTACAAATTTATATGAAACTCTCACATCATAAGCTTTCATATCATACCACATGTAGGGGTGGAGCAGGGTTGCCACCTTTCCATTCAAGAAAAATCGGGACAGGCTCTGTACCGGGAGTATGCGGGTATCAAAATGTAGGAGGTTCGAGGGTATCCAATCCACGAAAAAAAAAAATATCGTTTAATTTTAAGCTTTAAAATTAGTTTTTCTAAAGCTATCCTAAACTTCTTCTTGAGTTCAGAAATACTACCAATTAAATTCAAATCAATGAACTTCTTCTTATTCATTATTTACCCAATACCTTGCAGTCATATTTTAAAAATTCTCCTGCAGTCTGTCAATAATAAAAAAAAATTATAATTTAAATCATAAGAACCACTTAACCTAAGCTTCTCGAGATCTAAATTTGTGAATTACTAAGAATAAAAGCATGGGGGGCGCTCCCATATACAGTATATATGCAATATATACTTTATAAAGTCTTCAATTGGCGCGTCACATGCTGTTCTTTTTAGTCATGCATAAACAAAATTACTTTTTTACTTTCTAGTACGAATTGCTTTATTTTTTAAAGAAGTTTTAAAAGTTTTTTATTATTATTATTTTTGAGTTATTTCGGTGTTCAGATACTTTTTCTTTACCCTTTATATTGTAAGCTGATGTTTTATCATCCAAATTCTAAAGTGCTCTGAAACCAGTCAAACAAAACATCGTTGCGGGCGAGTATTTATTTTAGGATAACGAAGTTCTTACTTTAAAATATGCTTTTAAAATTTATAAATATATAGAAATATATTAAAGAAACAATTAAATACTACTGTATTGTACCCCGACTTAGGTCGCTGTGCAAATTCTCATCATTGTGCGACGCGGACGTCGGTAAAAGGTTGTAAGATATGAGGACACGAGAATTATTGTGAATTAAAGAAAAGTACGTAAAAATTGACAATCACCGTAACCGAGACTCGAACCAAAATCTCCCAGTTGGATATGCTATTCATTGCACCACCACGACACAGCTAATTCTTTTCTACTGCATGATTACAAAAGCCTCCTCAACTATAATCTCCGCCTGTAGTGGAGTGCCTAGGCCCCAAAACCAGCAATTAAGAGCTGACAGAGTGCCGGGGAGTGAAGAATATCCTACAGAGAATTGACCGTGCCGTGGTAGTGTAATGGACAACATACCACACCGATAACTGGAAGATCCGGGTTCAAGTCACAGGCACGGCGGCTGTCACTTTTTCTGTTAGCATCAACATTTACCATACATCCGGTTCTCTTGTGAGAAAGTATTAACATTTACCCGATAGGTCTTTCTTATTTGTAAATATAAACTTGAGAAACTGAAAACAGCCGTGACTTTTCGAAGTAACAAGTGACAAACATGCAGAGGCATATTAAATGCCTTCCGACAGCTCTACATATGGCCGCCATTTTGTACTGAATCTTCAGTGCCTACGAACTTCAGAGCATGCGTAGGAGAAGAAACTGGCTTGCATAGAATTGCTGAACTATCATGTATTCAGACACAAGAAGTAAAGAAATTAATGGAAATTTAAAATCATATTGTATGTCTCATAGAAATAATGGAAATTGTGGTTTTATTTTATGCCTATAAAAGTAAAAATGTCAACAAAAAAATAGTCTTTACCTTGAATTCCGAACGATAAAAGTCGGGACAATCTGCGTCCCGACGAAAATTGAATCGGGACGCGGGACAACCAGCCGAAAATCGAGATGGGTGGCAACCTCGCTGGAGAGCGTGGTTTTGGAGAAAATAGCCACAAATAACTGGAAGGATTTACATGTTTCGCAATTTTCCTCCATGTTCTCTTCTGGAGCCTTAATGGTTCAAGTGAGCGTGACTGTACATATTTATGTGAAACTCTTACATTATAAGAAACTAGCGTGGTTTTTAAAGAAACTAGCGGAAACACACAGAAACACTTTAGAGAAGCTTATCATTTTAATGTTACAGATGTAGGATTAGTCTATAGAAAGAAATATTATTTTACGGAACCTTGACTTTGAATTATAGGAATATAGTTTTCACACGTTATTTCTCCTGTCTATTTGACGTGGAAATTTGCCGTTTTCTCTAGGTCAAGAGTAGCGAGCGAGTATGTTCTTGTTGACATGGTACAATGCTGCATGGCTAAACCCCTTCTGTGTCATCTTTGACCGCAGCTTCGAAAAATACTGAAGCTTCTCTTTGTTTCAGAGCTCGAGGATGGACACACTACGAAAATTCGGACAAGGTTCAACATGCACGGCAGTGCATGAGCCAAGTTCTTCACGTCAGAAAACGTTAGCACTGCCAGAAGCATGTTATACAGGAACAAGAGTTTATGGCAAAATCGACGATTTGGGGGCCCCGTAAGAAAAAAGATGTTAAAGATAGGAATATGAGCTTTTGCCGTTAAGGAGATATGGTAAATATGTGCAGATGTACAAAATTTCATATTCGTATCTCAAAATATGTTCTAGTTGTGGACCCCTGAAATTGCCCATTTTAGGCTAACTGACTGACTCACTCACTCACTCACTCACTCACTGACTCACTCATCATATTGTTTAGGGTGTTTGGAGTAAGCTAGAAACATGAAATTTGGTATGAAGGTAGAGGATGATAAGTAGATAAAGGAAAAATTCCGACATTTTGAAAAAGTCGCCATCTTGGATTCAAAATGGCCGCCAAACCTAAAATTTCAAAGAATACACAGCCTAAACGGCTAAAGATAGAACAGTGAAATTTGGTATGAAACTACATCATTGGTAGCAAATTAAGAAAACTTTTTAAAAATTTGAAAAAGTCGCGATTTTGTATTCAAAATGGCCGCCAACCCTAAACTTTTAATGAATACACAGCCTAAACGGCTGCCGCTAGAGTAATGAAATTTAGTTTGATAGTACAACATTATTTGTAGATTATGAAAATATTACAAAATATCTCTAAAGACGCCATCTTGGATCCAAAATGGCGGGCGTCATAAATCCATTTTCCAACTGCTTGAGCCAGAGATACGAAATTTGGCATAATGATGTATTATTAAGAGTAGTTTAGGAAAACATAACAACGTTTAAAAAAATCACCATCTTTGATTCAAAATGGCAGCTGAAATACCATTTTTCACATCGTTCGAGAAAGAGAAATGAAATTTGGTATGACAGTGTATCATCACGAGTATGTCACGAAAATATAAGAAAGCGTTAAAAATGTGTCCATCTTTTATCCAAAATGCCCGCCTAAGCCTCACTCTATAACGACTGAAGCTAGAGAAACGAAATTATGGTATGAAGGTGTACCATTACGAGTAGGTTAGAATAAATTCGGCTCGTCTCCCCTACTAGGTTACAGTTCCCAGCTGGAGCCTGATTGCAATAAAGGGGTGCGCCCCAGCGAGGCCATCTTGGAATTCTGGGGCAGCGCCCCAATGAGGCGAAGCGAGTATATACATTACACAAGTGTAAAAAGCTGCGAAATATGAGCAAAAGCACCAGGGGTGCAAACTGTCCAGTCAACTCCTTCAACCATAAAAAATGGTGAAATGGAATATGGAAGTTCCTCGCGCCAACTTCCAATATTCCTGCGTGTCCCACCAAGTTTTACTCGTCACAAACGTTAGCACTGCCAGGAGCATGTTATAAGGCAGAATGTGGAAGATTCCCCATTCGGACGCAGCGCTCTGGAATTTGAGGGAATATCTGCATCATGTGGCGCAGTGCACTGCAGATTCTGGTTGTGATAAAAAGACGCAGTTCCTCCAAACTCCTCAAGTTCGATGCGCGGCCTGCCGTGGGATTCTTGGCGCAGCGACGCGAGCGAATCGAGGGGAGTATCAACACGTATGGCAGTGCATGCAGCCGAGTTCCACGTGTCACAAAACGTCAGCATGTTATACAGGAAGAAGAGTTTATTGCGAAATCAGCGATTTTGAGGTTCTGTAAGAAAAAAGATGTTAAAAATTGAAATATGAAATTTCGAAGTATGACGGTATATCATCACTAGTAGATTACAAAATATCTGCAAAGACATCATTTTGAATCCAAAATGGCTGACTTCATAATCCATTTTCCAGACCGTTTGAACTAGAGATACGAAATTTAGCATAAAGGTGTATTAACAAGAGTAGTTTAGGAATAATTTACATTTTTGAAAAAGTTGTTAACTTGGATCAAAATGGCCGCACAAAAACTTTTTCCACACCATTCGAGCTATAGAAACGAAATCTGGTATGAAGGTGTACCATCACAAGTAGGTAACAGCAATGTAAGAAAACTTTTTAAAAATCGCTTTCTTTAATTCAACATAGCCGCACAAATACCATTTTCCAAACCACTGAAGCTAGAGAAACGAAATTTGGTATGAAGGTGTACCATCACGAAAATGTTTCAATAAAT
>JAGDQP010004899.1:55768-81955 GCA_022664845.1 Lepisma saccharinum | reverse complement strand
CTAAAATTTAGCTTTTCATCTAGAATGACGCCAAGATATTTAAATTCTTTTTGTCTTTTAATTGATTTTTCATTAATTTTTATTAGTGGTCCCCTATTGAAATTTAAGTTGCCTTTAAACAAGACATACTTAGTCTTTTCCGCTGATATTGTGAGTTTGTTGTTCTTGCACCATGATGTCATTCTTCCTATAATTTGGTTAGCTTTATCTTGTAGTTCGTTCCTGCTATTTCCTTTTATTACGACCGCCAGATCGTCCGCGTATCCCACAACCCTTTCCACCTGTTCCAATCTGTCCAGCAGTTCCAGACATGGCTGAAATATCATGTCCCATATTATTGGCCCGAGTACGGATCCCTGCGGGCATCCTTTTGTTGGTGTTTTCCTCATGACGCCATCAGCTGTATTTATCTGTATTGTTCTGTCCTGAAAGTAGTTTCTGACTGTTTTCCAAACAGCGGGATGGACCCCAATATTTTTCAACTCCGTTAACACTGATGGCCACCATACGTTATCAAAAGCACCTGTAATGTCAAAGAAGATTCCCATTACGTATTTGCAGTTCTCTTGTTTAAGTGTATTAATTGTTGCGCATATCTCATTCACTGCGTCCTCGGTCGACTTGGCTTCACGGAAACCATACTGTAATCTACAATGTTGGAGATTGTTTCTTCTGTCGTTGATTCTTCTAACTATCATTTTCTCGAAGATCTTACTTATCATATTTAGCAGGCATATAGGCCTGTACGACTTCGGGCTCGTTTTCGGTTTGTCTTCTCCTTTTAACAGTATGATGAGATTCGCTTTTTTCCAAACTTTTGGGAACCTTCAATGACTCAGGCATTCATTATATAACTTGGTTAAATATGGTGTCCAAAAATCTGATAAAGATTTGTATATTTCGTTCTTAACCCCGTCTGGTCCCGGTGCTTTGCTGGATTTGAGGGCTTTGATTGCAGCCGTCACTTCTTCATTTGTTATTAATGGCAATTCTTGATTCTCGTCGACATTTGGGGTATGCCCTGTTACTTGTCTGATCCGTATATTTTCTTCGTTATCCTCATCCTCGCTGTCGTCCGGAAATAATTTGGAGAAAATGAGTTCCACTGTTTCTAGCCAATTGGTTGTAAAAGCTCCATCTTCTTTCTTTAGTGTGTTCATTACTCCCTTCGTTTTGATTTTTTGCACGACTAGTTTGTAGGGCATGGTCCAGATATCCTTGCTTAAGTTCTCGTCCACGAAGCTTCCCCAAGTTTTCTTTTTTGTTTCAGAAAGTTCGTTCTCAAATTGTTGTTTAATTTGTCTGTATTTGTCCAGGCGTTGTGATCTAAGTTCGTGGTCCCCGGCTGCCCTGTAACTTTTCCTCCTCGCTTTTAGTTTTCGTTTTGAATTTTCCAATTTTTGGGTCCAGAAGATTTTTTTCTTTTTGACTTGGCTTATTTTAGGTGCTACGTTTTTAATTGAATCTTGCGTGGCTTTTTCTATTTTTTCGGCCAGCTCGTCCAAATTTATATTTTTCTCAATTTGTGGTAGGTCCAATTTGTCCACTAGTTTTGTGAAGTTTAATCTTTTGGTACTATAGTTTAGATCATCTGGTTCATTTATGTCATTATTATTGTCGTCCAACATAAAATTTATCTTAAAGCTGATGACGCTGTGCTGACTCGTAGTCGCGTGCTCGATCACATTTCATTCATGTATATTTCTATAAAGATTTCCTCTGGTTAAAGTTATATCAATATTACTCTCCGCGCCAGCCCTGCCCTGAAACGTGGATGGTTGATTCTCCTTGTTGTGTATGATTAGATGATATTGGTTGATGGTGTCTTCATACTTTTCACCGTTTTCATCTGTTCTCGGGCAGTGCCAGAGCGGAGACTTGGCATTAAAATCCCCCAAAATTAGTAAATTACTCCTATAAAACCCGTCCAGAATTGCCTCTAGTTTATCTACAAAAACATCCGCTGGGATGGAGAACTGGAGGTAGAGATTTGCTATTGTAATCTGATTTTTCCCAAGTTTAAGGCTAAAAGTCTGGATCCATTTACATGTATATCTAGAATACACCAGTGCTTCAATCTTCCTGTTGAATATAACTACTGCGACCATAGGATTCGGGTCGTCCGGTAGCAATACCATGGCGTCGGTCGGCATGCCCATCATCTTCCTCTTATTAACATAGGGCTCTTGGATGCATGCCACGTCCATTTTTTCCTTCTCACAATATACCTTAGTTACTTGTGTGGCTAATTTTGATTTGTCCAAGTTGACCTGGACGAATTTGAACGACTTATGGTTGTCTTAAGTGGACGTAACATGCCGGGAACTTTTCTGTCGGGATGAACACTGTGCGTCCGTACGCCATGACGAATTGTCTGTATATGTTGTTTAACTGGAGGGACTCATCCCTCCTCTCGAATACTTTGTGGATCAGGTACAGTAGCTTTTGTGGATCTCCAATTATGCCATTTGAACGTAGATTTATTCTGTCCACTTCGTCGATTATTGGAAAGGTGAACGTTCTACCATTTGGATGAATGTTCCTGACAACCGTTCTAAGGGCGGCTGCCAGAAGTAATGGTTCTTCCAATCGGGACAGGATATATCCTTTGTTAAGACCTGATTAGAATTCGTTTGAATTAATGTTTGTGGTTCTTCCTTCTTCTTCCGCCAGTTCTCCCTCCGTATCTTCCATGTTAGGTATTTCCATATCCTCCATCTCTGCTTCAGTTACATCGGAACTTCTATTCTATGTTTCTTCTTATATAGTCTAGGGATCCAAGATATCCATCCTTTTCTTTTCTACCTCACTTCTTCTTCCTTTCGTTTCTCCGTTACTTGTCTCTTAGCTATAACGTCATTTTCGTCTTTATCCGTCTGCGTTTCGTCTTTATCTTCCGGGCTTTCGTGAGCCTCGTTCCTAGCATCCGTTCTGTTTTGTTTCTAGTGCGTTCCAAGTCCTCATAATATTCTCATAAAGGAGTCTGTCCTGCACTATCATCTCAAGACCGACACTCTCAATGCCATGTTCCCATTTCTTCAGAGCCAGCAGAACATCCTGAGAATCCTCCCTCCAGAGCCCCATCCCTATGACTGGTATAACTATTTTTACTTTTTTGTCATGTTTAACTGCCGAGAGTAAGTCTAATGTTAGTTCTAAGTCTTCTTGGAAGGTTTCTCTGGATGACTTTATGTCAATAATTTTGCAGTTGTACCTATTTTGTGATAGGTAGATTTCTAATCACTTATTGTATTCTAATTTGATGTCATAATATTCCAGTTTTTTTAGATTGTATTCATCGTGTGACAGAGCCACCGTCGAAACCCCTGGGAAAGGTGACCAGGTTGTGGTTAATATAATGGAGTGCTATTTGGTCTTCCTGGTTCATATATACTGTATGTGCCCATGCTTTATTACGAGGAATTCTTCCGTTAATTTTGTGTTTTCTGTTACCCAATTACTAAAATTTTCTACCTTCTTATTATTATTAAATTCCAAAAGCCTTTCTAGGCCTCTCTTTTTCCTGCATGGGTGGTTCTTCTTTTTTGAGGTTGGTGATGCTTTTGTCTCGACTCGAACAGGATTACAATCCATAATCGAAACGATCTATGACTCGTTGTAACGCCAACTTGTACTTTGGGCATTCTTGTTGCGTTTTGGCCCCACACAGCTTTTTCCTCGAATTGCAGGGAATGCATATTTTCTTATCTTTATCTTTGCGCTCCATCTTTTGTGGCCTTTTTCGCCACAGCAGCCACAACACGCGTCATTTCAAAAGTGGGCTGCTATGTGACCGTAATCATGACAATTCAGGCAAGTTGTTACCACAAGAAAATCCTTAACATTGGTAGCTTCGTAGCCGATGTAGACCCGCGGATTTCTTAAAATGGTTTCCCTTACATGTTTGGGTACCTCAAACACAAGATGGTACCTATCTTGATTCTTGGGACCCGTTTTAAATCTTCGTCTTATGAGCTGTTTCTGTTCGTCGGTCAGCTCTTGAAGATTTCTTTCTATGAGTTCCTCTATTGCCTCGTTCTCCTTGAGCTCGGATGGTATGTTATACATTATCATTAACGGGTTGCGCTTATTGCTCTTATTGGTTAGATCGAAGTTTTGGATCATTCCTGGGTGCTGCCTAATCTTCTCCTCGTCCTGAGCTGTCGCCATCTGCAGGATGAGCGCTGTCTTTGCTTGTATAATTTGAAAGTTGATCCGGTCCTGCCTACTCACTGTCTTGGTTAACCTCATTCTTGCATCCTTGAGGCTTTCTCCCTCCATCGGTTTAATGACGATTGTTGGTCTGGAGTTTCTTTTGTTCGACTCGATCAAACGCGTTTTTTGCAGAATTTTGGTAGTGTTCCTTTTTAACATTTCTGCAAAACTCACTGTCGGTGTTGTTGCCACGCTTAGTCCTTTAGTTGTCTTTAGGCTACCATTCTCCGTGCAGAGTTTCTTAATTTCTTCTTCCAGTTGTCGCATTTTCTCCTCGATTTCAATTTTTCTCGTCTCTAGTTGTCCGTTTATGATCTCCAATTCCTTTACGTGAATACTACCTTGGATCGCATCTTCTCTCAATACGTTGATATTTCTCTCTTGTTTGTCTAGCTCATGCTCCCTCTCCTCTAGTTTGGTCTGGAGTTGAACTATCTTGATTTCACAATTCCTTAGCCTTTCGTTTTCTTTTTCAAGTTTGGCTTGGTATCTTTCTGGCTCGAGTATTCTACCCTCTAAAAATGCCTGTTTGATCTTCAGATCCTCAATTTCCTTTTCTTCCTTTCTTCTTTTGGTCATCTCCTTTTCTTCCGGTATTCTCTTCCTCTTGGTTGTATCCTCGGATACTGTATTTAGTGTTCCTGGTCTTGACATGCTATCCTCCGCATCCCGGTCAGTGGGTCCTTTTCTCACGTTCCTCAGAGACCTTGTTGTTCCATCTTTGTCCCTGTGTATTTTCTCCCATTCTGCATACATTCGTCGATTATGCCCTGTTTCAGTTCTTTGTCCTCTTTATTGGATCGATGTTTCGTAGCATTTATTTCCTTTCTCTTCACCTTGCTTTGAAATCTAAGGTAGAAAGGAAAATATATATATACAAAGAGAGAGAGGGAGGTTGCCTGTTGAAATCCGTGCGTTATGTTTTATCCCCCGGCTAAAAAGTTTAATTCGCACACTATTCCCAACCATAAAAGTTTAAAGTTGATGTTGCTCCCCCCCACATATTCTCTGGTTTGGCTGGCAGGACTGAAATGGGTCATCGTCAGGGATGTAATGGAAGGTATACGGCGTATTCCCTCCTCAATTTTTAGGCATCACCGTATACCCACCTAAAATTTATGAGGAACATGGGATAGTAAGCGAATGTTTCGTTATAACGAGCCAAGCGTATACCCATCTAAAATGTTTGCAATACATCCCTGGTCATCGTATCAAGTTTTGATCCGGGGAGCCGAGCTCTAAGCCATTGAGACGGAGGTCAAAGCATTATTTCCTTGCGTTTGAACAGTACTATTTTTTAATGTGGGACCGTTGGTATTACTGCCAGAACACGACATACGGCGCTGAAAATTTCCGGTTCATTAACTTCTAAGACCGTTTCATTCGGTTAAGTTTCGGATCAGCTGGTTTCAGCTCTGCTGGCAGAATTCCAGCCATACTTTGTGAGTTAACATTTATTAAAGGCC
The DNA here is from genome assembly GCA_022664845.1 of Lepisma saccharinum. Taxonomy (NCBI): domain Eukaryota; kingdom Metazoa; phylum Arthropoda; class Insecta; order Zygentoma; family Lepismatidae; genus Lepisma; species Lepisma saccharinum. Next base: position 76,274 of record JAGDQP010004899.1, on the reverse strand, counting down.
TATTTGCAGCTTAGCTCGTGTCAGGATGGGTTAGGTAGAGAATAAGGAGTGTATCGACCAGGGATTTTTAGTTGCCACCCCGGCATTCGCCTGGTAAAACTTAGGGAAACTTCCTCTTCTAACTTAAACTAACCTAACTTCACGCAAACGAAATTCGGTTATATATGGAGTGGCAGTTACTACTTCCTTCATTACTACAAGAATGACTAAGATAAATGAATTAATCATAAATCTTCATTTTCCATAGATAGAAATCAAAGTACACGCTTTATTCATACATGGAAGGGATTTTCGCTTCACTTATTACTATGGAATAGAAGGTAAAATATGTTACAACAAGAACTTCGAGTTGTTTTTGTACCAGGATACTTTCCATAACAGTGATACTGCACAAAACTATCTTTAATTGATACATATTTTAAACATGATGTAATTATTATCCAAATATCGGGTTGCGAAGGCAGGTTAGTTAAAGTTTGGTTAGGGTACTTTTTATATAACTACCTTATGTTTTTGTTAACAACAGTGTCAGAAGGTGAAGAGATACTACGAATACTTCAAAATCAGGGAGTGGTCATACCACAATCCGGCATCCCGAACCCTATTTGTGGGTGGCTTCGGGTTGTTAGCTATTGCCTATTAATAATTATGAACGCTCAAGAGCGCTAGAGTGACAAAAATGTAAAATCATCCTTTTTGTATGAAATTATAAATATATATATATTCTGAAAATTGTGACACAATTCTAAAGTTCGGGAAGATTGACCACCGTAATAATTCATAGTGTGTAAAGGTTGACATCCCTGTGGGAATGTCTAGTAAAGTCTTGTGGTACTCGACGAGAAAGACGATGGCACATTAAAAAAAAATAGGAGCAGCGTAACATAAAAAAAGTTAATTTTAAAGTGCGAAATTGTCACTCGAAGATTCGGAAAAATTGTATATCTTGAATACGCTTGTATTTCAATTTAGTAGTATTCCCTTTTATCAAGACACAACCAAATTTTGTAAATAGCACTGAGATGAGGGTTGACTCGTCTTTTCACATCAGGATCGGTGTATTGTCTCGACTTAAAACACAATCGCTTCTTAAGACTAAGGTTTATATGCACTGTGTTCTTGCCTGTCGATATTCCACTTTATCAATGCAGATAATGAAGAAAATGAATCAAAATAATTATCTTGCATATAGTTGAAGCACTTTCATTCGGACTGCACTTTCATTCTGACTGCGGTGTACTTTTGTAGTAGGAGAATGTACACCAAGGATCTTCAGGTCCCACCAAAAGTTAATAAAGTAAGACACCTTACCTTAGCTGGATCATACATTCAAGTGCACGATTCTTAAATCCATAAATCCATTGTCAGTTACGTTATGTAGTCCAAATGCTTACGATTAACATGTATATTTACTTTAAAAATCTTTAATCGAATTTTAATACAACCACTATTATTTTATCATCTGCAAAACAATCATGAACGTCCAATCAGTTCGTCCTTTTTCTTCCGTCTGAATATGAAAAATTTGAAGCGAAGCGTTCAGCAACTAGATTTTTCCCTTTCTGTTGTTGCGGCGAAAACAAATAAAGAGTTCATTGTTGACCGCTTGTTGATAACGCAGTTCTTGGTTGCAACTAGCACAACTGAACGAAGAAAATTTGATATTCTATTTTTTCACGCTCGAATACAAAACACATAAATTGCTCTAAATGCGATGTTCTAAAAAGTATAAAAAAAAAACTGTCAGGGTACTATTACTCGTTCATTTTTTATTTTTCTTAAAAGTACTCTGTTACACTGTTGAGCCATTTGTACGCTGCATGCCATTCATTTCGTTGTAAATAATTATCACAGACACAGCATAACAAAAGTCAGCAACAATGCAAGCGTTATGAAAAGTCAGTTGTCATTATTATTTCGTTAAGTACGTATTCGAGTTGTTCACCATACACAATTATGTATTATGTTATGACTGACGCGCATTTCGCTACAAAAATCACGAATAATATGTAAAGAGCGATTCCTTTCTTATTTCACATTTCCATTAATCGAAACTTTCTTATATGCATATTTTGCTTTTCAACTTCTATACATGTTGGAGACATTACATTTTCTTCGGTAGCGTAAGTAAAATCAACCCACTCCGCCTTAGTCATTTTCTGCTATGACCACGGACATGAATTAACGCCGGGAAAGCGCTAGCGGGATTGGTTAGGCTAATTTTATAATAATAGGGCCTACTATCTCTTCCCTACGATACACAACGCAGTATAAGTTAATTTTCCCCGCCTACTTTCCCGTTGCGCAGCGATTATGATTGAAACCTCCTTCTTGAGTAATAATCAATACTGTAGTCATAGAAGAAAATGACAAACCGATTTGAGTTAGATAACAAATACCTTTATACGCTATACACAAGGTCTATGTACGAAATATTTTGAATTAATTTATGGCCTTTGGCTCAGGCTTATGTAAGAAATACAAAAGTAGTAACAAGCAAGGCACGTAGTATGTTTAGCAACGCAACGCAGCGCTTGGCTCAAGCTCACGCTTCAGGATATATTTCAACCTACCGGAGATAACCGGTACCGAATTCGATTTTGAGCAAAGCGCATCTTTAAAGTGTAGAAATTTATATAATTTTATAAATTTTTATGATTTGAGATCATTCAACAATGTTGCCAATAATAATAATCGCACACTAGATCTAGTTCTGTCAAATCTTGAAAATGTTGAAGTTAATAGAGAATTGTTACCGTTGGTACCGGAAGATATCCATCACCCAGCTATAATAATAGAAATAGTTAACAGAAAGGTCAAGAAAGAAAAGCAGAAAAGTAACACTTATTATTATAATTTTAGGAAGGCAAATTTTCTGATGTTGTATCAGGAACTACAAGCTATTGATTGGGAACTCTTACAAGCGTATCGGAATGTTAATAACTTAGTGAGTAAATTCTATGATATTGTCTATGAAATATTTGATAGGTGTGTTCCTCGTAAAATAAGTACTGTTTCAAAGTATCCGTGTTGGTTCACCAAAGATATTATTAGAAAACTTAAGGTCAAGGCATATTATCATAAACAATCCAGGGTCAAAATCATGAACTCAGCACCTTTCTATCAAGAATTTGCTCGATTACGTAGGGAAATTAAGAAAGACATTAGAATTGCTTATAAGAGTTTTATAATTAATTCTGAAAATAATATTAGTACCAACTCGAGCGAACTGTGGAATTTTATCAAAAATAAAAAAAGGCACCTACCGCCAAATGTATTAAAATTTGAAGGTCAGGAGCTATCTAGGAATGATGAGATAGGAAATGCATTCGCTCAGTATTTTCAATCGGTATTTCTATCCTCCTCTCACACATATAATAATCTTAATGGTGATGCTGTTAGTAATAGAAATGATGAAATAGGGACACTGTGCATTGACCAAATTCAACTAAAGGAAGTTGAAAATGCTATCAAAAATTTAAAATCGAAAACGTCAGTTGGTTCTGATGGTATACCCTCATATGTAGTTAAGGGATGTGTTGATATATTTAAATATCCCCTATTGATAGCATTTAACTTATCCCTAAAAACATGTACTTTCCCCGACAAATGGAAATCTGCCCTGGTTTGTCCTATCCCAAAATCTAATAATACTAGAGACATTAATGACTTTAGGCCAATTGCAATATTACCAGCTTTTGCAAAAGTATTCGAACAAATCTTATACAAGAGAATTGGTAATCATATTCAACCAGTTATTTCAGCTAAGCAGCATGGCTTTGTTTCTCAGAAATCCACGGTAACAAACTTAGCACTTGTTACGGACTACATAGCAAATTCGATGGACGAAGGCAAGCAAGTTGATGTGATTTATATTGACTTTGAGAAAGCATTTGACAGGGTTAATCACAATATATTACTAGAAAAATTAAATCACTATCACTTCTCACCCACTGTGATTAGGCTCCTCTATTCGTACTTAACAAATCGCAAGCAATCAGTTGTCTATAAAGAATACAAATCATATGAATATTCTGCACTCTCAGGAGTTCCTCAAGGTTCGAACCTAGGACCTTTGTTATTCCTCTTATTTGTTAATGACCTTCCTGATTGTGTGTCTGATAATGAAAAATTGTTATTTGCAGATGACTTTAAAATATATACAAAAGTCAACTCTATCGGAGACTGCATAAGACTTCAGCAAAGCTTAGATAATATTGCAAACTGGTGTGCTATTAATCAACTTGGAGTCAACATAAGTAAATGTAAAGTATTATCATTTAATAGAAATAAAACCACTCATCAATTTGATTATTCCATTAATAAAATTGTACTAAACAGACCTACTGTAGTTAAGGATCTTGGTGTCACTTTTGACTCGAAATTGACTTTTAACATACATGTAACAAATATAACAAATGAAGCCTTGAAGTTACTAGGATTCGTAATTAGGACGGGAAGAGAATTCAACAACATATCAACATTGGAAAAAATTTACTATGCTTATGTTCGCTCCAAGGTAGAATATGCTTCTTCTATTTGGAATCCATATCAATTGAAACATTGCCAACAATTAGAGAAAATCCAATCAAAATTTCTTAAATTCCTGACCTTTAAAGAAACTCGAATCTATCCTGCTTATGACAGTTACAATGCAGTCATTAAGAACTTCAATATTCAGAGCTTAGAACAAAGGCGCAACATTGCTGATCTGTTATTTCTGCAAAAAATTGTTCAAAATAAATTAGATTGTATGGATTTAGTTTCGACATTACAGTTTCGTGTCCCATCATCTAAAACTCGCGTTAATAATACTGGTTTCTTCCACTGTAAAAAGGCAAGAACCAATATCTTAATGAGGTCACCAATCTGGAGAATTTGTACTATATATAACCAACTCTGTACAGTTCACAATGATCTGGACGTATGCTATATGTCACCTAAAGAATTTAGAGATACAATTGTCAATAAACTCTGTACAATTACTTTGTAAAGCTTAACACTATAATTAGGCCATTGCCTGTTGTGTTGTCACTAAATAAATAAATAAATAAATAATTAGTACTTCGTATTTAACGAATCGTTAATAAGCAAATTTATAAAATATAATTCTACTTGACTGTAGGCGAACTTGACCTTTGTATCAGGTAACTTAGAAGCATTGTTCTTGAAACTTGAAATACTATTATTACAAATATAATGTTCACAAGAGGTAGTGATTATGTTGGTGTTCAGCCAGGTACAGAGCACAGGAAAAGTGCAGAGTTGCAAAGTACTGTGATGAAACAGATTCTGCAAAGTTTCCTCTCGACCTACATGAAACAGAATACCAACTTAGCCAGGGCCGCTTACATAAATAGATATGTACAAATCTTCGATCGGATGGATAGTCAAGGCATGGTTATGATGAAGCAACCATTGGCATTGTGACATTGGGCGCTGACGAATCGCCATCAAAGTAAACTGAATTATAGAGGTTTTAGCACGACACTTTCACAACCACAATAATCTCTCAACACTGAACCACTTTCTTATATGCATAAAGTTGCTGGAAGCTGAAAGTTTTGGCGTATTAGGCGATGGACTGTTCTAGGCAATAAACAATTCTTTTATTGTACCTGCTGTACCAGCAAATTTATTATTGTTGTCCTATCCTTTGTAGCAGCTAATCATTTTTCTGAACAAACTGTAAAACAGGGAAGCTACATTGACAAGAAATCTGCCTTCTTCTTTGACGACAGTATAGCATCCACTTGAAACTGAACCATGCGGAGGGACGTTCATTGCTCTTATCATCAGAAAAGAGCCAGAAGTCTTGGTCTCTATTCAGTATACTTTTCATGTTTTCTTTATGATGAGACAGATTGTCTCGGTAGGACAGGTTGAAATTGTTCAAATTATGGCAACGGGGCGAAAAGTAGCTACTACAGGAAACAAGGTAATAAATGCAAACAAATAGGGACGTAAGGGCAAAGAAGAGCGACCACAAATGACCCGTCTTGAGCTGCGTTGTAGTTTTTTTTTTATATTTTGAAGGGCTCTAACGGTAACCAAATGCACAACACAAACTCAAGAGGTCCGACATCTATTTGGCAAACACTTTGCAGAGTCTGTTGTTTTATACCAGTTTTCAAGTATTGGCAACTAGAAGTGATTCTTCCCTGTAGAAATGATAAACATTAACAACATTTCCGTAAACGGTAAAAACAATTCCCTAAAATTGAAAAAGAAGTTCTTATCTGTGCACCCAGAAAGATTTTTTTAGAAATGAGATATAAACATTCTTATTTAATTTGAAATAAGAAGATGCCGGTTTGAAATAAGACTAGTAAGCTTGTCTGTATTGTAGCAAGTTGATAGATTCCCCATTGACAATTTGCCGCCGATGCTCTCGGCCCGCCGTCGGGTACAGAGCGATAACCGCCAGTGTAGATATGTACTGGCAGTTATTGTCGTGAGCTCGTCGTTTGCCGGTATAGCGTCTATTATGCGATGCATTCCAGCGGTCCGACGGCGGGATCCCACTCGAGCGGAAAATGGCATGCGGGCGCCAACTCCTCCCCGCCATCACGCAGATTGTCATTTGTTATTGTCGGGGGAACAGCGGATATCAGCAGTGTATACCGCGCTGTTACTGCGACATTCATTTGTTAAGAAGACGGTTGAAAATAAGCAATACGAACGACAAAAAAATATGCCTATGGGCAATTTGTATATTATTAGAAAAAAACAGTTTTAAAAAGCGTTTGCAAAACACGCTTCCCAATTGTCTTCGTAAGACAAAAGGCATGAAAAAACATCACCCAGTTGGAAGACCAGCATAGCGGAGTGGTTAAAGCATCAGACTTCTAAATCTCGTCGCTGGCAGTCGAAGGCACGAATCCCATCGCAGACACTGAAGAACTTTACTCACTACGAAATAATTAACAGCGAAGACAATGCAAAAAGGTAAACTTAATATTGATTACCACTGCGTCCAATACCTTTTCCATGTCAAAGCAAATCTGACAAAAGAGGAATACCAGGGAAAAGATGGACAGCACGAGAGCGATATAGCGGCGGGACTCGGGCTGTATAGCGGGGACGTGGAAGCTCAATGGCGGGATGAGAGCGGCCTGGCCAGGATTTTTGGCTGAGACGGAGCGGCATGCCGCTGGCGGATCGCGGGCTGCATTAGTGCAAAATCGTGCGCTGGCCGGCGGCGGGAGTTGCTAGAGGCCCGCCATTTCGTCGACGTCGGCCCGCCATATAACCGCTGTCGCCTTGTCAATGGGGTTATTTCTATCCATATTTCGATTTAAAAGTTAAATTAGCATGCTGATAGATCATTTCTAAGGAAATTGCTTCTCGGTGCACTGATAAAAACTTTCTTCTCCTTAATTTTAATAAACATTTCCTTTTACAGTGTAGAATGGTTCCATAGTTTAAAAATATTTTTTGGTGCCTGAGTCAGAGATGTATAAACGTCTAAACGTTTTAAGTAAAGAACTTGCGGTAGCTAAACCGCAATGGTATATAAAATGAAAGAATCTTTGCCTGATAATAATCTAACATTATTGCCTGATAATGAACTACTTAAAGCATATTATTAACATTAGGATCAAGTCTAATTTAGAACCAGGTTTCAGGCTATTTTAATGGAAATACGAAAATACTGGTGAGGGGATAAGGCACAAATAATAGTATCATGCACAAGGTTGTTTACATTAGTATCATGTAGAATGTTGTTTACATATATGAAGGAGAAGAAATGTATTCTGTAAGGAATTACAAGAAGCGTCTGGCCGGGTCCTTCTACAATAATAAACTCTCGAAAAACACAAACGCTGCTGGCAACACTGCTCGAGTTCTCCCGCTGAAAGGCGCTGATTACTTGGACACTTCCCACTGCACCCCGCGCTGAAGCTAAGACCCCTCTCACTGGTAGACAGATGTCAACAATGGGCAGTACCATTATTTTAGGAACACACTGTATATTTTTCCGATTATTGTTGTAGTATCACTACTTGAATATTAATGTTCTAATTATTTATCTATTTCATTTATTTTGGTAAGTTGTCCGTATCCAAATCTGAAGTTAGTTTTTATCTACCTATATTCCTTTAGGACAGAGGGACCCTCAAAGTTGGGATTTTATGTTCCACAACATTTGCGGAAAGTGGTATACATTTCGGCAGACACAAAACCCCAGAAATCATCTCAAAGTCTTACGGAACTTGCGAAACCTACTGGGTTTAATAGCGGCGCAGGTATGTTTGAATCTGTTGCTGGAGATGGTGTATCTCGGTGATTTTCACGATACAGTGCTTTGAAGTTAGCTCCAAAAACATAAATCAAGTAAAGGACTGGGGTATTCGGCGGACTTTTGCAGACTGCTTCACTATCCTGGAATTGTATATCTATCTACTTTGCATCTCATCAGCGTAATGGTAATTGCGTCATCTTGTTGGTAAAAGCAGAAAAATTACCATAACAACTCACAGTCAGCAGTGTTCCACCTGCCTCTGTACCCGGGTTACATGCGTAGGACCAACACGGCGTTGGGCCAACACGGCGTTGGGCCAACACGGCGTTGGGCCAACACGGCGTTGGGCCAACACGGCGTTGGACCAACTTGGCCTTTGACCAACACTTCGTTGGGCCAACACAGCGTTGGACCAACATGGCGTTTGGCCAACACGGCGTTGGACCAACATGGCGTTTGGCCAACACTTCGTTGGACCAACACGGCGTTGAACCAACAATGAAATTGACAACGCCCTAGATATATAAAACCTAAATACATAATAAAAATATCATCTTAAATTATTTTGGGGGGCACCTGCGTAGAACCAACACGGCGTTGGACCAACACCGGCATGAAACCAACATTTCGTAGAACCGGCGTTGGACCAACGCGGCGCTGAACCAACACTTCGTTCGACCAACACAGGTATTTGCCCTGGAGTGTTGGTCGTACGCCGGTTCTTGCTGCTTGAGAGGTTGTTGATCGTACGAAGTGTTGGTCCAACGCCGCATCCCCTCTGTACCCTCAAGAGTGGTCGATATGTTGAGAGATTCCTCATTCACCTGCTCTGATGCGCCCCAATTTCTATTTTCGAATCTCATGACTTGCATGACTGACTTTGCTCCCTCATGACTTTGATTCCATCAACAAGCACAAAGAACTGCTAATGGGCATTTAACAATATTCTAACTTTAATAGTAACAGTAACTTTTTAGATAAATTTATATCATTACAATATACATTGTTTTTATTCTAAATCTGTTTTAAGAATTATTACGTTCATTTTATTCCCATATATGTAGTTTTCATTGCATGATTAGTTTCACTCATCGTCGTATTACCAAGAAGTCATGAATTCGATTCCTGTTTGGGACACAATTCCTTCCACGTCCATGGAAAATTCTAGACTATATCCCTTAACCTTCACCTTCATTCGATGGAGGATAAAGACAAATTCCAATCTGTTCACGTAGCTCAGAAAGCTTTCTATCACAGACTTCCTTTGGGCGAAACACTAATAATATTGTCCTACCAAATACATGTGATGGGGGATTGAAAGACCTACGATTTTCACACTATCATTTTCTGACGTCCTGAGCCTCAGATGCTTAAAGGTCTTAAAATAAAATTCAAATTCAAATTAATATTTTCTGAAGTTATTCGTTAATCTTTATACGATACACCATGTTTTTCAAGTGACCCAGAGATAGAAATCAAAGACGCTCAGTTAGTAGAGCGTTAGCTTCGCAATCGGGAGAACACGATTTTGGTTCCGTGTCGGCTATCCTAACCGAGATTTCTCCTGTTTTCCTTGATTACACCAGGCACATGATGGGACGTTTCTTTGAATAAAGCCAGGTCTAATTTACTTATTTACCCTGTCTCCTCCTCTATCCTGGTCTTGTGACATAGATGCAAGTCATAAGTAAAAAATAGAAATTAGGCGCATAAAATCGGGGGAACGAGGAATCTCTCAATGTATCGACCAGACTTGAGGTACAGAGGCGGGAGGAACACTGCTGATTCTAAGTTCTTATGGCAATTTTGCTGCTTTCACGAGAAAAATGGCGCATTTTTTAACTTTGCTGATGGAGTACAAAGTAGATAGATATACAATTCTAGGATTGGAGCAGTCTGCAAAGGTCCGAGTACCCCAATCCTTCACTTGATTTCTATTTTTGGAGCTATCTGCAAAGCACTGCATCGTGGAAAATCACCGAGATACACCATCTCCAGCAACAAATTCAAGCATACCTGCGCCGCTGTTAAACCTAGTAGGTTTCGCAAGTTCCGTAAGTGTTCGAGAATATTTCTGGGGTTTTGTGTCTGCCGAAATGTACAACACTTTCCGCAAATGTTGTAGAACGTAAAATCCCAACTTTGAGGGTCCCTGTCTCCTGAAGGAATATAGGTAGATAAAAACTAACTTCAGATTTGGATTTCTTGGAACAAGCTAGCCTAAAACAATGTCACATGACCCACTTTCCATCACAAATTCTCGAGCAAATTCCAAGACGGCGGCTTTCAAGATGGCTGCCATGATTCTCCGGCATCTGGTAGCGCAGCATTCACGTTACTTGTAGACAATATTTTGTCTCACTCCCTTTACGCGTTTACGACTTACAAGGTTGTTTTCAGTCTTTTGTACTATACAGTATTTGGGTAGTCATTAATCAGTTTCGGGAGGAAGATATCAATTCACAGATGAATGACCGTCCATTCCGGTCTCAGTGTATCACATTCTACAGGAAAAACGTTTTCGAAGCAAAATGTTTGTTCGAGCAAAAAGCTTTCCCTTGTAAGTACAAGTTTGAAGTTAGCCTTCACCATTTGGGCGCTATCTATATATAAGTGTAGCTATTAAGATCAACTAACGCCAAGATGACCTCAACTAACGAAAATCTGTAGAATTGCTTGATTTTCATTTCAAAACGCCCATTCCGAGTACAAGTGTGAAGTTTGCACTCACTATAAGTGCACTCTTAAATATATGCTGTTGTCAAATAACACCAACTAAAGATAATATTTCTTCAATTTGTGTCAGCTAACGAATATATATGTAGTGACGTGGTTTTTATTATTTTCTAAGTGTGCTGAGGGTAACCGTTGTCACCATTTACTTACTCGAAAAAATACAATACTATCGTCAACAAACTTCAACTAACGATCAACTAACTAATGACATCATTTTTATATAAATCTGTTTCTGAGAAGGGTTAACCTCACAACGATTCAACGAAAGCATGAAAACGAGAACAACTGTGACAAAGCCTAGCTCAGAAAGACGGAACTACGTAATCGGTAGAAACATTTTCCTTCCTTCCTGTTTATCACGAGATAAACTTGTTTTCAGAGTGATTTTATATATATATATATATAAAATACTGAGAAAATAATGAAAAGAAGGAAATGAACTTGTAGTTATGATACTCTGTACACTACAAGTCTAACGACCGCCCATCCTGACTGATGTTTTCCAAGGGTTTTCTCATCTTGAACATGCGAATGCTGGGATGATACCTTAAGTAAGATCCTACAGCTTACTTTCCCATCCTGAAATCTACCCTATCTCCGCCTTGGCCAAAAATGCCAAAACGCCATAGATAAATTCAATTCAAACATTTTTTACTATGTATATTATAAAATGTATAAATGCAATGGCTAGAATTGCTTATTACGAAAAGTATTTACGTGTTATCTGGACAGACTTCCACGCATTCCCTTTGAAGATTTGTTGGTGTAGAAAGTGAAGCCTCTGAAACTCCTTTGAGGTACACATACCTGAAATTAAAACAAATCAACTTTAATGTGTAAAGAAATAATGTTAAAGTAAATAAGCAGCTAATCATTTAACAGTTTGACTACTTAAGGGTAAAATCTGTTGGGGCTGTGCGAGGCCATAAGACCCAAAGGGGTCTCACTTACTGCTATTCATGAAGCAAAGATATCTATTATTAGTTTTCACCTCAATAGATTCTTCAGTCTGTGATACATATATGTGTATGTATCAGTTCATACTTGTTAACGTGAACAGACGTGAGCTTTGGCTTCAGGAAGTTCTCTTCTACTCGTAGTCTGGCATCAGAAGGTAACAGGAGTTCATTAACAAACATTTTCCCACACGTTGTCTAGTGGAGCGTAAAACACTTGGCCTCAACCAATTACTATATGAGTTTGCGAAACACTTTTGGGTCTCATGGTATTCAACCTGTAAAATTGGAAATTGAAAGAGACTTTTACAATAGCACCTTAGCAACTCATAAAACAAGATGACTTTTAGATGAAGGATTTAGCCCAGAAGATACAAAGGCATTTTACAGATTTAACAGATCTATTAATGGTCTTTAGGTAAATGCTGTTCTAAATGTGTACATATAAAAGAAAATTCAGGTGGGTTGATATCTTTCTATTTTACAAATATAAGTTGAAATCGCATTTTGACTCCTTGATGCACAGAAATAACAAATTTTGTATAACAATGTGATTTAAAGAGCAGAAAATTGTTAATATGAACTTTCATGTTACGTTTTGAAAATGGAATTTTATAATTTTGCATGGAATAAAATGAAATTTGTTTCTAATAGTGATTTTTAAACTTGAAACATTGTTCTCTTAACTCACACATTCACAGTTTCGAAGTTAAATTTTCTTCGGTATAATCAGATAAAAATGCATCACAGACTGCGGTTTCATTAATTTTTACTTTCATTATATTTAGAGAAATTAATGAACTTTTCTGAAATTCAAAGGTTTTGATCAACGCTTACTGAAAGATAGTATGACTACAAGAAAACAAAAGAATGAATACTTATTTCTAGAATATATTATTGATTAGTTGCTATTGATCGTTCGACATTTTTGAAAATGTAATATTAGAAATTTGGCATATTACATAGAAAATAAGTGCAGATATTAATGTGTACTGAACGTAACGGAAGCCAAATACTTTCACACATATCATATCTAAACAGGTATACTTAATATGTTGAGATATATAGGAATATACTATTCGTATCAGATATTTTGGTAATGCATTGTGTCCAATATTAATAATGTCCAGATTGGGATATAATTTAGAAAATTCTGATACCAAAGGTAGCAGAGTCTGTGATTCATTGCCATTGGTTTACTCTCATCACGATGATCTGAATAAATACTTCCCTTTTCGGGCTCTCGGTCTTTTCTTATGTTAATTATAAGTATACGAATCCATGCTTTACTTGATATTTGATGCTGAGTATGTTGGGAACAAATCTACTTTAGATAAATCTCGATTCGAGTGGTAAATATAATAAATACGAACCCACCAATAACTTACGTTATCATATTGGCGACAATTAATGGGATTTGGTTTTGCCAATATGAATGCACAAACTATGATATTCCACAAATTTCAACCCAATGATGAGCAAATTGAACAAAATTTGGAGAGATTTAATTTACATTGTGAGATAAATGATTTGCCAGAACGTAAAAGGGTAACAACTCTACTGACATCTATAGATAGTAAAACATACAGTCAGGTTCAAGATCAAATAGCTCCAGAGTCTATATTAACCTTGACATATAGTATACAAGTTATTTTGAAACAACTATTCACTTGTAAGACTAACACCATTACTGAAAGATTCCCCTTTCATAGAATGTACCAGTATTCAGGTCAACCCATGAAAGATTATGTTTCTGAATTAAAGAACCAAGCTAATAGATGCAAATTTGGGACTTTCATGCAGCAAGCTAAAATAGATCAACTAATGTTAGAAATTTGAGATAATAACGTAAGGGAAAGATTACTTTCTGTATATGATCTCAACTCAGAAAAAGTCATAAATTTATCAATTCAACACGAGACTCTTGATAAAGACAGTAAATGCTTGCTAGTTTCAATACTACTCCTCGAGCAACTGTTAATAAGGTAAGACAAAGGGTAGCTGCTGGAGGTAGATAAAATTTCCATAGTAACAAAATGGAGCTTGTGAAGGATTGCCACTACTGTCACCAAAAATCGATGCCCGGCATATGGAAATCTTGTAATTTTTGTCAAAAATTTAAATCATTTTGCAAAAAATACGAAAAGCTAAAAAATCAAATGCAATCTAGAAATAAAACCATACCCAAAGATATAAAAGTTGTAGATGAATCTTGTGAGGAAACCACTATTTGATTTGTTCAAGTTGGATTAGGCATAGACGATTTTTGGATTTGTTCTATAAATGATACCTCTTATACCTGTAAAGAACCAGCAATGACAATTTCTTTTAGAGTTGAAGGAATAGAGTTAGATTTAATTATTGATTCTGGTGCCTGTGTCAATATAATGACTATTACACAACTTTCACGATTTGCCTTGAAAGAAAAGTATACTATGTAATGATGTTTCATTAATATACGTATATAAATGCTCAGAGCTTAGCGATAAAGAGTAGAATAGTTTTACCCTGTATTCATCAAAACAACTTACATTATATAGAATTCTATATTACTGAGACAGATATTCCTATGACTACTCTTGGTAGGTCTGGAATGAATAAATTATTAGGTAATTGGAAACAACGACTAATAAGCTCTGAAAATACTTGAGTAGAAACAAAACCTTGGTATAATTCTTGACGTACTAGACCTTCATATGGAAAATCAACAATGTTCCAATGTAAGTTTCGTAGTAATCCATATTCTACTAGAAAAAATATGACTAATACTGATAAAGTTGAACAATTAGTAATGCAACTGCAGTTGTCTATAAAACATCTAGAGCAACAACAAAAAAGTTTGCAATTATGGGTGTAGGAGCAAATAAAAAGAAATCCTGGCACTGTTACATCTTGTGAACCATCAAATAAAGTTTTAGATTCGTTATCACATTCAATAACAATATCAAATAGTAATGAATCAGACAATGTAATAATCACATTGGCCAAGAAAATATTTTCCTCAGAACCTATTCATGATGAAACATCAACCGAATCAAGAAAGGAAACATCTATGCTAGAAGATACTCCAGAAGTACAATTTGATAAATTTTTAACAACTATTGGTTTTGGAAAATATTTAAATCATGATAAACTATTGACAATAAAACAAGTTTGGTTCAATTGGTATCAAAAAGAATTCAAACATGAAGTAGAATTAGACTTTTAAAAAAGTTTCTGTGAAGGAACTATGCTATGGAAACTTTGGAATTTGAATGTTTTTGCAGCCGGAGGAACAATATGAAATATGCTGAACGAATTATAATTTTCGTGATACGAACAATGACTAGAAAAACATGTGATTTTTATTATGAAACTTCGACTTATTGAAATAATCATGATGGAATGGTTTAAACTTATAATGTTTGGTGTTAAATAAGAATCTTAATTTAATAATGAAATTAAGTTTTACCAAAGAAAAAATACTTACTTGACAAATTTATTCTTTATTATGTTAAAAAGAATTTTGAATGAAAATCAAATAAATTTTAAAAGTATAATTGTTATTAGTGTTATGATTTGCCTGTGTTATTGTAAAGTTATTGTTATTGTATTGTAAAGTTATTATGTAAATAACTTCTTTGTTATTGTAGAGTTATTATGTTTGAAGCTCCTAATGGTGATGAAGATGGAACTGTAGTACTTTGATGGGAACATTTCAATTATCATGTTGTGACAGAACTAATACTGTTTGCCTGATACATTCTTAGAGAAAATATACCTTTACCTTTCAGAAGGGAGGTGATTTGTTAGAGAAATTGATGAACTTTTCTGGGATTCAAAGATTTGGATCAACGCTTACTGAAATGATAATATGACTATAAGAAAGAAGAAAGAATACTTCTTTCTAGAATACTGATTAGTTGCTATTGATCGTTCGACATTTTTGAAAATTTAATATTGGAAATTTGACATATTATATAGAAAATAAGTGTAGATGGTTAAGTTGAGTCGGATTCGTTGTGGTTGTAGTGTTTGCGACGGTTCGACTCTACGCTTCCTACCGTATATTTGTGCACCGTTCATCAGGAGGTCGTCGATGGTTTCTTGCGACTTTGAGAGGACCCGTACCATGAAGGTTGGTCCTTCTCTGCACATAACCCGGATGCATTTTATCACCGAAAAGCCTTCTTCCTCTAGTTCAGCCTGAATCTCATTGTCAATATAATCAGTCGGGATCCCCCTAATTACGACAGATAGTGCAGGCGGTGATCGTGGTGGTGGCATTTGTTTCGGACCTCGTTGATCAAGTTGTTTTATTACTGAATTCTTACCAAAGATTTCGAAAGAGTGTTTGTCTCTAATAGTCTTCGTAAGATTAGGATCTGTTGGCTTCAGTATGTATCCGTTTCTGGTAGGAACTATCTGAGTTATTGATGTTCGAGGAATGAACTTGGTCAGTTGTAAGAATATTTGTTTGTTGTTCTGATATTTGGCTTCATAGTTGGTTAGTATGAAATTGAAGGTCTGTTGTTTATTGTATACGTTTTGGTTTCCACTATCAAGCTCCATGTGAATATTTGTACTATCAGTTGAAGATTCACTGAGGTTATGTTGTCGTTTGAACTGTACAGGAGACCTTGATCGCGATCAGTGAGATTTCGGTTCGAACTTTTGTTTTTCTGCTCCGGATAACTGGTGCGGGCCAAGTACGACCTGAGGTAAACCGATGTGACCTGTTGGTATGCTGCTAGCATTTGCACCTTCCATTTTTCGTGAGCCAGGTGTCGTCATTGTTGAGATCAGTCCGAATGCTTAATAGGATATAAGTTGAGCAATATATAGTGTAGTAACAAATATTAAAATGTAAATTTTATATGTAACCAAAATCAAAGTCCAGTGAATAGCAACAGTCAGAATATATGATCTAGAACTTTAAATAGCGAAAATCGAAGTCCAGTGATATAGCGAGGTCAGAAAATCGAAGATTATATCAATCCAAATCGTTAACCAGAATCACAGTCCTTAAGAATAGCTTGGGTCAGAATACTTATACCAGTAGCTTATAAATTATATAACCAATAAACCAAACTCGTAAACCAGATAAATAGCGTATAACAGTAATACCAATAGTAACCCTTAAATAACTACGGACTCGGTGTATCCTTCAATAGCTCAGCAGCAATAACGTTTTTTGACTGGTATCTCCCAGTAAGATGTTAGTGATTTTTTTTTCAAGTTTGCTGGTCCACTGAAGGTGGCCAGCGCCTGTCGGGTCAGGGTAGTTTAGGAGGTCATGTGTAGGAATTTAGGATGGGTAGTTGGGCTAAGAGGTGTGCATACATTTAATTAAACTTTATTGATAAATTCATTAATTTATCTTGGATATTATAAGTATTTTGCTTATAATCATATTATTGGTTTTAGGGAATTTCCATGATGTGATGGAGGTATGTGAAGTGCACTAGTCGAGACAACACGTTGGCACATATAGGACAAATGATCTATGATTCTTCTCCCCTAGGGGCTTCTCTAGGGATTAATGGAAAGACAGATTGCACATTTACATTTTATGACTACTGTGCAATTATGAGAATGAAAGTGAAATCATGGTGATTTGATACGTTTACTCAGGAGATGTAGGGGCTACGGAAAAGAAAAGGCTACGGGTCCTGAATATGTGGCTTTGAGATGTACTTGGAAAACTTCGCGAGCTGCTAGAGTGATTTGATGGAGAACTGCTGGTCTATTATGTGGATAGAGGTTTTGGAATGTGAGTGAGAGGAATTGAATGATTTGATCTATAGTAGGAGGTGGAAGAGCTGGAGGATGAGGCTGTGGTTGTGTTACTGGTGCTAACCGTAAGAGAACTGCCATGAAGTTGTCGGGGTCCTCGTCAGGTTTTGGGCGACCTTGGCATTTGTATGAAAAGGTTGGATGTGAACTGTTGCATTGGCTACATTTAGGCGGATTGGATTTGTTTGGACAGGCTTTGGTTTGGTGATTTTCTGCGCAATAGCCGCACTTAGATTGGTTGGGACATCGCTCGGTTGAGTGGTTGTTATATTGCTGACATTTCTCGCATCTGAGTGGTAGCGGTGGCTGTGTTAGCGATGGTTCGACCTGGTGACGGCGTCTATATATGAAAGCTCCTGATTGTAGTAGTGTGTTGATGGCGATTTGATCCGGTGTTAATACTCGTACCATGTAGCTCGGTGTGCCAGTTTGCGTTTTGATTCTAAGACATTTGGTGATATTGAGTCCTTCTTCACGTAGCTCGGATTCTACTTCATCGTCTTGGATGTCTGGATTCACCCCTCGTATCACTATTGATAATTGAGGCGGACGTCGTGGTGGTGGTTGCAATTTGATGGTCTTGATTGAAAGTGAAGGTAGATGGGCGTTTGCGCCAAAGATCTCAAAGCTAAATTTGTTTCTTCTGTGGATTTTATAATCATGCCCTTTCTGGTAGGAATAATTTCAGAGATAACTTGTCTGGAAATATATTTTGTAAGTTTGCAAAATAGCTGTTTTGGCGTTTGATAAGGGGGTTTGAACTTGGTTAGAAGAAAAGAATAAGTTATGGACTTGGTTGAAGCAGTTGATTGTTGATTGAATCACAGCCGGGTATATTCATGAATCGCTCGGTATCAGAGTCATTGTCAGAAGAACTAAAATTGTGTGTGCGTTTGCTTGGAGGCGACTTGCCGCTACCTGACCTGTGTAAAGAAGGTGAACGAGAGCATGTACTTGCTACTGATAATCCGGTGATGCGTTGTTTAGGAATCGTTCCAGTGCTGTAATCTTTGGGTACTGTAGTTGAGGCTGATTGAGTGACGGTAGATGGCAGAAGATGTTTTCCTGTTCCCTTGGGTGATTTAGCCATGGTGTTCTGCGAAAGGAGCGTACAGATGAAGAAATAAAGCAACCAAAGCAATAGGCACAGGGAACGAACCTGCCACCCTGAATCTGCTGTAATTCGTGGATATGAATGAAACTGATGAATGAGTTGAAGGTGGGACAACCCATATGGATAGTTGTCCAGGTGTATGTACACTCCTTCCGCAATTTGTATTCGATGCTAGAACTATTGGCTGGATAAGTCTAGTCCCGCAAAGAACATATTGAAGCGAAGAGAGACACAGGATGATGACAAAGGAAGGTTTCAAAATGCTAAACAAGGGCTTCGAAGCACCAGTTTGTCTGTTGTTGTTAGTGATTTAGTAGTATTGTTGGACAGGACGATCATCGTCGTCCTGTCAACGCAGACGGTTATGCCGTCTCTTCGTTATTGTTTTATTTGTAATCTATATTTTAAATAATTGTTGCTGGTCTAAGTGATGTTATATTGATATAGATATAATGGCGGGACTAGTGTATTTGGATCTTGTGCGTTTTCTTTCTATAAGCCAGGATAAATAGTTGCTATATGTTTGGGTGGTGGGTATCTGTTAATAACCTGAAGTGTTAAGGCCTGATCATTTTCGTTAATCGTCCGGTACATTTCTAGTAAGTGATGGAGTGGTGGATGATGATAGCGTGGTTGGGTGACTTGTTGTGCATCTACGTGGTTTATGTCCAGGAGTGTTAGGTGAGCTGTAGTCCAAGGCTTTGTTATATATTTTAGTCGTAATGTTTCCAGGTGGGTTTAGATTTCCGGGAACGTAAGGCAATCATACAGAAGATGTGTGGGACTTGGTAGTTTGATGTGGTATGCTAGCCTTAGAGCGTGTCTCTCCCATATCTTTGGCCTTTTATAGAAGTCTTCGCTGGCTGTCATCCAGGCAATATGACCATATGTAAGACATGGTCGCAAGAATATTTTTTACGTAGATGATGGTGTGTTTTTAGGCCTCAGGTAGTGCCTGTTAGCCGCTTCAGTAGTATTAGTCGGTTATCTGCCGCTTTGTTGAGATTGCTGAGGTGAGGTTTTCAATTTAGCTTAGTGTCGAAAAGAACTCCGGGGTACTTCGCTGATGTTGCCACTCTTATAGGTATGTGGTTGACATGGAGGTCAAGCTTGGTGGGATTTCGACGGACTCTGGTTTTTGTTTTTGTTTTTGTTTACTGTATTACCAGTGCCTGGGTTTTGAGAGCGTTTATGGTGAGACGCCACCTAAGACACCATGTGTGAAATTTATCTATAGCTGTTTGGAGCAGACGGTTGATGTGTTGGATAGTGTTGGCACAGGCAAAGAAGGCTGTATCGTCGGAAAATGTAAAGGTATGTACTGGAGAAGGTGGTATTGGCATGTCAGCTACATATAGGATATACAATTGAGGGGAGAGAGCAGAACCCTGGTACCCCAATATATGGAAATATTGCATGTGATAGACTATTGTTGATAGCAACATATGCCATTTGGTTTGAGAGGAAGTGGTAGATTAGCCGTATATATGCTGGTGGAAGATTGAATTTGTACAGCTTATATATCAGGCCAGCATGCCAAACACGGTCAAATGCCTTTTCCAGGTCAAAAAGTAGCAGACAGGATGGCTTATTAGTGTTATACTGGTTTGTTAGTATTGTGTTAATGGTAGTAGGTTGTCATCGATGCTGTGATTGGGTCGGAAGCCTGTCTGGTGGTAA
>JAGDQP010004899.1:8788-55758 GCA_022664845.1 Lepisma saccharinum | reverse complement strand
CTGGAGAAGGTGGTATTGGCATGTCAGCTACATATAGGATATACAATAGAGGTGAGAGAGCAGAACCCTGAGGCACCCCAATATATGGAAATATTGCATGAGATAGACTATTGTTGATGGCAACATATGCCATTCGGTTTGAGAGGAAGTGGTAGATTAGCCGTATATATGCTGGTGGAAGATTGAATTTGTATAGCTTATATATCAGGCCAGCATGCCAGACACGGTCAAAAGCCTTCTCCAGGTCGAAAAGTAGCAGACAGGATGGCTTATTAGTGTTATACTGGTTTGTTAGTATTGTTGTTAGTCGTAGTAGGTTGTCATCGATGCTGTGATTGGGTCGGAAGCCTGTCTGATGATAAGGCAGTATATCGTATTTGCTGAGATGAATATGTAGTCTGCGTACCAGTATGCGTTCTAGTATTTTACTGAAGGTAGGTGTGAGTTGTATTGGTCTATATGATTTGGTGTCTGTCTTATCTTTGTTGGGTTTCGGAAACATGAGTACTTTTGATAGCTTCCATTCTACGGGATAACATCCAGTGCGTAGTATGAAATTATAGATGGTGGCTAGAAGCTGTAGTAAAATGAACGGTGCCTCTTTGATGTGGCGGTATGTAATGCTATCGAAACCTGGAGCTGTGTTCTTCCTATTTTTTGTGACTTCTGTGATGTCTTGTGTGGTGATTGGAGTTGTTAATGGCTGGTTGTGGTCGATAGTATGCTCGACGCTTATTGTCAGGTCGGTTTTATGTGGATCAGTCTTGCGTTCAATATTTCTGGAGAATTCTGTTATTGCGCAATGAGACGATTCAGGAGTGAATACTGTTTGTAGGCTGTCAGCAAATATGTTTGCCTTCTCTATGTCTGTATGTGGAGCTGAGTTGTCTGTCAGAATTGGATATGTAGTCGAGGTAGACTTGCCTATTAGTTTATTGAAGTGTCTCCAGAATTTTGAGGAATTTCTTTCTCCTTCCAAGTTATTTGTAGTTCTGATCCACATGCGTTGTTTGTATGCCCGGATGTAGTTTTGTACCATACGTAGATACTGTCTGTGAAGCCGCAACGCTTCAAGTGACCTTGTGCGTATATATTCTCGGTATGCTTTCCGTGATAATTGAATTATATTTAGATATTGTGGCGGTAATTTTGGTTTAAACGGGTTGGTGGTGGTACTAGGAATATTTCTTTTGCTGCTTGTTTGTATAGCCGTTGTAAGCTGTGCGATCGCCTGGTCCATGGTGTCAAGATCGTGAGGTTCAGGTATTTGTTCTACATATCGTTCTAGGTCTGTTCGATAGTTGGTCCAGTTTGCTTTGTCATAGTTGAGTATTGTACGGTTAGCAGTTACTGTTGCAGTGTGTCGAGTAGGTATGTACAGGTCAAGCTTTATTGGATCGTGATCGCTGCCTATCGAATCAAGCACATTGATGGAGATATAAGGTGTAAGTGATGAGGAGGCAATGACAGCATCCGGAGTAGTGTTGCTACTAGGTCTGGTTGCTCTGGGTATTGTACATAATTCTCCATGTGTGCGTTGGCTAATGTGGTCTCGAAAGGTTTGCTTTTCTCCAGCAGTTCGGCTATGGATGTTGATGTCGGCCATGATTATGTAGTGTCTGTAGTTATTATCTATATAGTTAAAGAAGGTAACCGGTATAGGCGTGTGGGGTCGTACGTAAATCGTAGCTATTGTTATTGGTTTCGCCTTGAAGTATACTGTACAGATATTATGCTCAGGCATGTTGGCAGAGAATTTTGGAGTAATGTTTCGGTGTGGTATTTTTGATTTTATTCCTATAGCTGTGCCTCCGTGTGCTCTCTCACCATGAGGTCCGTCGTTGCGCAACAGTGAGTATCCTGGAAAATGTATTTGCTGTTTTGGTTTAAGAAATGTCTCGTTTAGAGTAAAACATTTGACATCTTTTTCCTGAAGAAGGTGTTGGAATATTGCTTTTCGTTCCTTTAGTGACTGGATATTAAGATGTAGCAATGTTCCAACACCTTCTTCAGGAAAAAGATGTCAAATGTTTTACTCTAAACGAGACATTTCTTAAACCAAAACAGCAAATACATTTTCCAGGATACTCACTGTTGCGCAACGACGGACCTCATGGTGAGAGAGCACACGGAGGCACAGCTATAGGAATAAAATCAAAAATACCACACCGAAACATTACTCCAAAATTCTCTGCCAACATGCCTGAGCATAATATCTGTACAGTATACTTCAAGGCGAAACCAATAACAATAGCTACGATTTACGTACGACCCCACACGCCTATACCGGTTACCTTCTTTAACTATATAGATAATAACTACAGACACTACATAATCATGGCCGACATCAACATCCATAGCCGAACTGCTGGAGAAAAGCAAACCTTTCGAGACCACATTAGCCAACGCACACATGGAGAATTATGTACAATACCCAGAGCAACCAGACCTAGTAGCAACACTACTCCGGATGCTGTCATTGCCTCCTCATCACTTACACCTTATATCTCCACCTTATATCTCCATCAATGTGCTTGATTCGATAGGCAGCGATCACGATCCAATAAAGCTTGACCTGTACATACCTACTCGACACACTGCAACAGTAACTGCTAACCGTACAATACTCAACTATGACAAAGCAAACTGGACCAACTATCGAACAGACCTAGAACGATATGTAGAACAAATACCTGAACCTCACGATCTTGACACCATGGACCAGGCGATCGCACAGCTTACAACGGCTATACAAACAAGCAGCAAAAGAAATATTCCTAGTACCACCACCAACCCGTTTAAACCAAAATTACCGCCACAATATCTAAATATAATTCAATTATCACGGAAAGCATACCGAGAATATATACGCACAAGGTCACTTGAAGCGTTGCGGCTTCACAGACAGTATCTACGTATGGTACAAAACTACATCCGGGCATACAAACAACGCATGTGGATCAGAACTACAAATAACTTGGAAGGAGAAAGAAATTCCTCAAAATTCTGGAGACACTTCAATAAACTAATAGGCAAGTCTACCTCGACTACATATCCAATTCTGACAGACAACTCAGCTCCACATACAGACATAGAGAAGGCAAACATATTTGCTGACAGCCTACAAACAGTATTCACTCCTGAATCGTCTCATTGCGCAATAACAGAATTCTCCAGAAATATTGAACGCAAGACTGATCCACATAAAACCGACCTGACAATAAGCGTCGAGCATACTATCGACCACAACCAGCCATTAACAACTCCAATCACCACACAAGACATCACAGAAGTCACAAACAATAGGAAGAACACAGCTCCAGGTTTCGATAGCATTACATACCGCCACATCAAAGAGGCACCGTTCATTTTACTACAGCTTCTAGCCACCATCTATAATTTCATACTACGCACTGGATGATATCCCGTAGAATGGAAGCTATCAAAAGTACTCATGTTTCCGAAACCCGACAAAGATAAGACAGACACCAAATCATATAGACCAATACAACTCACACCTACCTTCAGTAAAATACTAGAACGCATACTGGTACGCAGACTACATATTCATCTCAGCAAATACGATATACTGCCTTACCACCAGACAGGCTTCCGACCCAATCACAGCATCGATGACAACCTACTACGACTAACAACAATACTAACAAACCAGTATAACACTAATAAGCCATCCTGTCTGCTACTTTTCGACCTGGAGAAGGCTTTTGACCGTGTCTGGCATGCTGGCCTGATATATAAGCTGTACAAATTCAATCTTCCACCAGCATATATACGGCTAATCTACCACTTCCTCTCAAACCGAATGGCATATGTTGCCATCAACAATAGTCTATCTCATGCAATATTTCCATATATTGGGGTGCCTCAGGGTTCTGCTCTCTCACCTCTATTGTATATCCTATATGTAGCTGACATGCCAATACCACCTTCTCCAGTACATACCTTTACATTTGCCGACGATACAGCTTTCCTTGCCTGTGCCAACACTATCCAACACATCAACCGTCTGCTCCAAACAGCTATAGATAAATTTCACACATGGTGTCTTAGGTGGCGTCTCACCATAAACGCTCTCAAAACCCAGGCACTGGTAATACAGCAAACAAAAACAAAAACAAGAGTCCGTCGAAATCCCACCAAGCTTGACCTCCATGTCAACCACACACCTATAAGAGCGACAACATCAGCGAAGTACCTCGGAGTCATTTTCGACACAAAGCTAAATTGGAAACCTCACATCAGCAATCTCAACAAAGCGGCAAATAACCGACTAACACTACTGAAGCGGCTAACAGGCACTACCTGGGGCTTAAAAACAGACACCATCCTCCATACGTACAAAATATTCTTGCGACCATGTCTTACATATGGTCATATCGCCTGGATGACAGCCAGCGAAGACTTCTATAAAAGGCTACAGATATGGGAGAGACACGCTCTAAGGCTGGCATACCACATCAAACTACCAAGTCCCACACATCTTCTGTATGATCGCCTTACGTTCCCGGAAATCAAAACCCACCTGGAAACATTACGACTAAAATATATAACAAAACGCTGGACTACGGCTCACCCAACACTCCTGGACACAATCCACATAGATGCACAACAAGACATCCAACCACGCTATCACCATCCACCACTCCATCACCTACTAGAAATGTACCGGACGATTAACGAAAATGATCAGGCCTTAACACTTCAGGTTATTAACAGATACCCACCACCCGAACATATAGCAACTATTTATCCTACCTTATAGAAAGGAAACGCACAAAATCCAAATACACCAGCCCCGCCATTATGTCTATATCAATATAACATCACTTAGACCAGCAACAATTATTTAAAATATAGATTAGAAATAAAAACAATAACGAAGAGACGGCATAACCGTCTGCGTTGACAGGACGACCATGATCGTCCTGTCCAACAATACTACTACTACTACTTTTCCAAGTCATTCCAGGAAGCCACCCTGGAAAATAAAAATACGGCGTTGGAAGCAAACCAACTAAAAAAATGTACATTTTTTACCAAAAAAGAAAAGGAAGTACCCTTTATTCATTCGTTCCAACTTCGTCTTCATTCGTTTCTTTCCAGCTTTGTTACCTTGTTTCTAAATGTGTTCGGTCTTTCAGTTTTTTATTGAATGTTGTTTCCCACTCTGTTGTTTTGGTCACTTGTTTTACTGCATTTTGTTGGCAATCGTGTCTTGCTTCTCTCTTTCCATACGCTTGGTTAGCAACCCTGTCTTGTTGCTTTATTTCTAAGCATTTGGTTAGCAACCCTGTCTTGTTGCTTTATTTCCGTGCATTTGATTAGCAACCCTGTTTGGTTCTTCTTTTCTCATCTTGTAGAGGAATGACCTTTCCAGGCGCCATCTTAAAATTCGGTGTAATACCTTTTCACCAACTGTCGTCATAGCCTTGTACAATCAGCCCTGCTGGCGTCACCTAGGATCTTGTTCAAACTGGACTTTGCTGTTATGAAATCGGAATTTCCACTTCATCACCAACTATGATGACGCAATCTTACTTTTCAGTGTTTCTTGTAATAAAGCATTATGCAATCCTTCCAAATTTCCTCACAATCTTAAACAATCAGCACTGCTGACGTCACCACATACCACTTGCGAAAACACTGAACTTCCATGCTGGCCATCTTAAAAATTCAGTGTTTTCTGCAATAACGATTGCGTAATACTTTTTCCCATTTCACTCATAGCCTTGTTCATTCACCCTCGCTGACGTCAGCAGCCATCAACCACTGGACTACGACGCTCCATGGCGGCCATCTTGGAATTCAGTGTTTCTTGCAGAAACGATTGCGTAATACCTTTTACCACCCACATTCAACTCATAGCCTTGGACAAGCACCTCTGCTGACGTCACCATGTCTTACAACAACACAAACAACCAACCTACCTGGCTCATGACGTCATCACGGCCGCCATCTTGAAATTCAGTGAAAGTACCCCGTTAACTACTCACATCACCGCATGGCAAATGCCACAGTAGCCCAAGCCTCCATACACACAGACTTCAGACTCGAGGCGATATACCAAAGTTTATCCATAAACTTACGCAAGTTACCGAAGTTGACTTTAAACTCAAATAAGAGAAAAGGTGGCAAAAATAAAACATTCTGAATCTCTCAGAACAACGAGTGAACAGTAAACACTCTCACGCACTACAGTCACACCTACAGTTCAAAACTGCACTAGTGACATTCGCCGTATTCTAGCGAAAAGAGTAGGATAAATAAAAATTCTAACATATTACCTATCCGCCGGAAGACAGCGATATTGTCCGCTAC
This sequence comes from Lepisma saccharinum, assembly GCA_022664845.1. Lineage (NCBI taxonomy): Eukaryota > Metazoa > Arthropoda > Insecta > Zygentoma > Lepismatidae > Lepisma > Lepisma saccharinum. The sequence goes on along the minus strand of JAGDQP010004899.1, from coordinate 49,419 downwards.
TGTACAAGGCCACTGTAGGAAATTTTGAACTCAATATTAACGTGAAAATCCATAAATAAAAACACTGGAAGTTTAATGTGCGTGCACTCACCTTAATATGAATTAAATTAAATTCACTAAAACACTTGTACCATACGCGATAGTGTAAGCTCAAAATATATCTGCATAAAGCATCATGGTTCAAACTAACCTAAATATTAGCTACCACTACATGCGATGTCAATAAAATGTTTAAACCCTTTTTATCCATTGTTTATTTCAACAAAACGACAGAAAGATCAAGTTACTAAACACAAATTATTCCAAAATTCATATTTTCATATGCATCGAAGTTTATTTGGACGGGAAAAAATCATTTGTATTTTAGTTGAAATTAACATCTCTTGAGGAAAGAAACCCAACAGTTGATAAATTCGGTTTGAAAATAAAGTATATTTAGAAATCACTATTTAGTCCATGGAAATTAATTCAGTTATACTATAGTTAAAATTTATGCTTTAACAAAAATAGTTTCGTTTAAAATTTGAGTCCAAAATTGCTTGTATGCAAAAATAATACGAAAATTTGCTGTTTTATACGTAGAAGATATTAATAGTAATGATAAATATTCGAAACTCTGACCCTTTTCAACTGTGTCACTGTCACTATAAAATATGGGCCAGTTCCACTGTAAGCACTTTTCAATATTACATCACAATATGACAAATTAAGATTTCTGACAATTTATCGGTGTTTCGAAATAAATATTTGAAATTTCATAATACAAATTTGGATATTTTATTGGTTTAGCGATCAGACAGTTTTTGAAACTGGTTAAAATTTAAATGTAAACAAACGGTACGGAACCAAAGCCGACGAAACAGGGTGCAGATACTCAACCGATGCCAAACGAATAAAGTAAATATGGTGAGCTCATAGCACTAAACTTCTCACATGAGTAGCAAACGAAATTCATATTATGAGTGCATAAAGCACAATATTACTTAAATCAATAAACATTAAATAAATAAGGAGAGAAACCAGAGATCTGTTAACGGACTTGAGCTTAACTAAAAGCATTACGGCATATGGTCGATCATGTTCCTTTACCTAGTTTAGCCTAGCATGTCGAAAATTTACCTTGCACATCTTTACATCAAAATTTTTACGCATAGTGCACAAACAATTTCCACTACCGAAAACAGAAATTAGGAGTAATTAATTTATGCTTGAGAAAGTCCAAAACACGAAAGATATAATTATTCACTGAGATTCAAAGATGTCTTCTCGTTGTGTATCCAACAGAGCGGAAGATGTCAAGACGAAATTTCAAATTTCAAAATTTATTAATTTATCCGGTTAGCGAACATGGTTCTTCTCAATATTCAAATAATTTAGACTTACCTGAGGCAGGAACACTGATTTAGATACGAAATGCAGGTTTAAATAATACTTTTAAAAAACTTCGGAGAGGATCAGTGTCCCTGCTACCATATTTAGCAGAAGCTGCTTTCAGTATATCCTTCTACAACCGCCTTCCTCATCGACAGATAACAAACGCAAGGCGGAAGAACAAAATAAAAATAAGAACAGATCTCAATTTGCGACCAAATAACCCACATATACCTGAATTTTGGCACACTGAATGAAAATTCAAAAACACAGTATATCTTAAAACTGGAAGTAAATAATATATTAATTAATATAAGAAAATTAATAAGTTTAACCAGCAAGGAATTCTCTTGGCGGGAAGATTTGCCAATGATATAAGACCACATACCTGAGATGAATCGAGATTTGGTCCTTTCAGGGATGCTGACACTATCATCCAATCAGAAAATAAGTAATAAAAGGAAGAAGGAAGAAAGATACGTCACAAAGTAGTTCAAAAAAATTAATCTTTACGCCAAGAAAGCTAAACAAAAGAGAATCGAAAGATGAACATGAGAAAAAATCTTTGAAGAATATGGATGAAACAGCGATAACAATAGTAAGGATCCTTTGGCATTGAAGCTAAACATGAAAATTCCGTAATAAAATTGAATGAAATAAATGGAACGGAGCTCCAAGGTCGTTACAATTCGCAACCAAGCTGTGCATAAGAGACTTTTTGAAATTGCGTTGGCTCTACCAACCAGTCATTTTTATTATTTTTTCGAGATTAAAAAAAAAATTTTTTCAATCTTGTAAGTGCGATATTCCTAGAGAATCACCCTTTTCGTTTTCTGTTTAAATTTTTAATTGCCTCAGTAATGACGTAATTACGCGAAATGACTAGTCGAGTTTTAATATTATATAAGCAGTCTAGTGTGATTTTGACCTGGTAATATTGGTAACATTTGACGAGCAAAACTGCGTTTCCGAAGATGGAAGAAGATAATTTTATGTATGGTGTATTCTGATGGTAAATATTCAATGAAAAAGGTTCTGTTTTTGTAAAGATGGTGTTTCCCTTAACAAGATTTTTTATTGTGATTACTAAAAAGATGATATTCTGAAAACATGTTACTTCCGTAGGGGTTTCTTTCATCTAAAAAGTTTTACAGTACGTAGCGTGATTTTATCTTTATACATTAGAGATACCGTAACTATCAAGATAATTTCCACATATTTCAATTTAACATATGTCGATTTGTGAGTTCATTGGATTCTTACTTCGAATATATATCCCGCAATCAGTTTTATGAATATAGCAGAAGGAACAAATTGGCAATCTAAATGGTGGTTTCATTTTAGAATGGTCAGTTCCTGAATCAACAGAAAAGTGATTTCGTTTGCATTATAGGGATAGGATAGTATTAAAAGTCCTTACGTCGGGCGTTATTTTTCCGAACGTAGTCGCAGGCTCATGAATTGGAATTACGGTAATGTTATGTCATAGCGACATGTTTATTTCCGTATTACCGTTGATGTTTTGCTACAAAGATCACAAAAGTATGTCGAGTGAGCGATAGCGAACGAAGATGGGTTAGATTCTTTCATTATACGCAAAGGACATCACTTTTAACAGACTCCATCTATGACTGCTCCATTTATGGTTCCAAAAGGAACGTCCGACGTATACTAAGGAGAGGCCAGCATGAATTTTACTCGCCGCCTCCAGTTATTTAACCATATTCTCTATATATAATTTCCTTGTAAATAATTATCAGACACTTCTATGCACACCCAGCAACAGCCAACAATCCCAAAAGTGGTACGAAATGAAAAATTATTAAGTTCCTGAAGTTGTTCATCATAGGGAAAGGTTATTCTATCGCAGAACCGATCCAGTCATAGGCAGAGGCTATTGTACCACAGAACCGATTCAACTACCTTCTGTTGATTTCCGTATTAATGTCATTACTTAAACTCTTGGCAGTAACGTATAGGTTCCTATGCCTATTTGTTACTTCACCTGCATGTCAATCGAAAAGTACGACTTTTTATAAATGTTAATTCGTGGATTTTATGCCACCCTGTTATGCGGGCGACTTGTTGACCAGTTAATGTATTACTGCGCTGTAAAGTGGTTCAGTACATCATCAGCTCCACAATGACGTGGCAACAGATTCACTACTAGATTGTCGATGTTTACAAAGAAACACTCAGTAACACAGAGTGATCGATAGCAAACGAAGACGGGTTAGTAAAGTCAGGTTTGTTTCCTTTCATAACCACTCAATACCGTCTCGCGGCTCAGCTCTTCCGCCATTCGTAAGTAGTCCATCATTCAGCTGATCTTCGTTCCTACTTAACACATTTCCTTTTTTTTTTTTTTTTTACGCTTCACAAGTGGTTAACAACTTTTTTCTTGTAATTTTTTCCAGTTTTTACTATTTCTGGATCGGCTCTGCGGATCTTAACCCTAGGCAAATTTGGTGGCAGGTAGAGGAATCCTAATTTCGTGTTCTGAATGACGTTTATATTGTTACAAAAATCACGGACAGTAGACCCAATGTCGAGTGAGCGAAGACGGATTGGTTAAAGTCATGTTAGATTATTATTTTTTATGTGCGATGCACATCAATTTTAACACTCACACCATGTACTTGACCTGAACACGCAAGCACCTAAAGATATTACTTCCGCATATGGCAGTCAGCTATAAATCGTATGAAACTCAATAACGCAGCATCAGCTCTAAAAACTATACTAACGGATTGCCACTTCACTCACTATTAACTTGCTCTGGTGAAAAAGCTACCCAAGATATTTGTAAACATCTTACTTAACGATGATCACTTAAAACTGTCAAATGTAACCTCCCTAAATTAAAGCTCATTGCTTTTGTGTGTTACTGCGCGGTTATTAAGCGTTGCACACTTCACTTTTTTCATTTGTTCTCTTTTTTCAATGATATTTACGCATATACGCTAGGGGCATTCCACAGAATTTCGCTCGACTATTTTTTATTTCTTTCATATTTGATACATTGAATGTCATATTCAAGCGAAGTTGAAAACAATTTAAAAAAAAATAATAATAATAATAATAATATTGCTCATAGTTCAGGATATACAGGATATTCAAAAATGAGAATCTGCAAAAACAGCGAATTATAATGTTTCACAAATCAGTTGAGATATTTGAATAATTCGGAAGCATTTAAAATACAAACGCCTCAGAGAATATTTAAAGCTATGTCTTTAAGTTCTAGCCTCAAAACGGCTATCGGACAGTGTGGTTTGTACAGTTGTAAAATATAGTTGAAATTTACATTTTAAATTTTTTTACCTGGTTGAGTTGAAAGAAATAACAAGCCGTTTACTTTGTTATTATTATCTACTATTGTCACTGTAGTGGCAGAAAAAAAATCGTGCGTCATTTCCTTTTCTATTTTCGAGAGCTCAATTCATAAAAATTCAATTTTGTCAAAATTTGAGGGGTCGTAAGTCAAAAAGCGGAGGGAGTACATGAACAGAATTTCGCATAGGAATTTTGTGTGTATTCTAAAAACCCCTGAAAGTTTCATTTTGTTATTTCAACCCCTCTATGAAATACAGCTTCTTAAATTTGCTTAAAAAGCTATAGTCGTGTCAATACAAATTAACACTGAAAAATGAGGGTATTGTTAATAATAATGTATTCTATCAGAGTTATCATTTAAATCACGTTGCTGTGGCTGTTTTATTTCTGTTATGTTACAAATTATGTCATATCATGCAAATATAGGTTATACTTCCATTGTTATTCAAATCCCTCTATGAAAATTGATGCAAGAAAGTTACAGAATGGTTGTGTGACGGAGGGTTAGCTAAACCTTGGCCGTCACTTCAGCACATCAGTTATTGGCGAATCAGCGGTATTTTAGGATTCTGGATATAACGTCTTTGTTAGAGATTACTACTACTACGAAGCAGGTCTGTGTATTTTATTAGACGTAACGAAAAGAGTAACATCTCCTTACGTAACATTGGTATGCACTGTACATAACTTGAAAAGAAAAGCTGAGATTTTAACGCGAGGTCCAAGTAAAATGTAGGTCAATGGATTCTATTAGACCTAACGAAAAGAAAAACTGTCACTTGGGAAGAATTCGTACCATCAGATCGGAGATTAGCGCGATACACAGTTTTTTCCTTAAGCAGCAGATATAAGAAAGCTGAAATAGGTCTGTGCACCAACCAAGAACGTAAAGCATAATCTGTTTGTGCTTACGGCACGTGGTTTATATACTCTGATAACTCTGATAAAATACAACATTATTAACAGTGATAATTTGTATTGACACGACTATAGCTTTTTAAGCAACTTTAAGAAGCTGTATTTCATAGAGGGGTTGAAATAACAAAGTGAAACTTTCAGGGGTTTTAGAATATAAACAAAGAAACTCCTATGCAAAATTTTGTTCATGTTCCCGCTCCCCTTTTTAACTTACAACCCCTAAATTTTTGACAAATTTTGAATTTTTATGAAATTTAATTCTCGATATATAGGAACGGAAATTGACACATTTTTTTTTTCTGCCACTTCAGTGACAATAGTAGATAATAATAACAAAGTAAACAGCTTGTTATTTCTTTCCACTCAATCAGGAAAAAGGTCGAAAAATGAACATTTCACCTATATTTTACAACTGTACAAACCACGCTGTCCGATAGCCGTTTTGAGACTAGAACTTAGACATAACTTCAAATATTACCTGAGGTGTCTATATTTTAAATGTTTCTGAATTATTCAAATATCTCAACAGGTTTGTGAAATATGTGTAACTTTATAATTCGCTGTTTTTGCAGAATCTCATTTTTGAACACCCTGTATATGATGATGAGCAATATTTTTTTTTTATTTTTTTTCAAAAAGTGTTTTCAACTTTGCTTGTATATGGCATACAAATAAAAAATAATCGAGCGACCATTTCTTATTTTATTTGTCGAAATTCTGGTGACCCTATATATATATATATATATATATATATATATATATATATATATACACGTATTTTGAAATTGTACACAGTTGACACAATCAGTTGGGTGGATTACTGCACAGACAAACTCGTCTTCCTTGCAGAGTTTCGTTGCGCGTTCTGCTTTTCATTTGTTCCCTCCGTCGTGCAAATAGTTTCCGTTTCGTTTCGGTTTTTTTTTCCAGACTTACTGATTTGCAATATGTATTTTCTCTGGTAAGTTTTGCTTTCCTGGCTGTCATGTGTGGAAGTGAGCCCAACTTAAATAATTCCTACAGCTTTCCGCTCTTTCACTCCTATTTCACATTCCACACACGTTGGAAACATTACATTTCTACTGTAAATTCTACATTTTCTGAGGTAGTTAAAGTAAAATTAATCTTTAAGGTAAAATATACATGCTGAAACTGGTAGTTTCTTCCATTTATATATCTTGTGGTTCGTATTGTACTTCATCACTCTGCAGTAATGACCTTTAACTCCAGTTGCACAACACACCCGTCCCAGTGATAAGTGATTGAAGTGTAAAAGCATAGATTAAATAATAAGATAGACTTATCCCGTCTACCTGTTTTCTTCTGCGCTAAAGAGGACATGATTTTGATGCCTGTCGCTAGATGACGCTGGCGACACTTTCAGTCGCTGGTTTTTTCCTTGGGGGAATTAAATTAGAAAGAGATGCCTATTCCTACAGCTACTTCGAAAACAAATTGAAGCCGAAAATGGCCGCCTCCCCGATTGTATGTATCGTGGTCCGCCATATTGCGTTTGGAACAGGGTGGCTGGTTTAAACCAAGTGTTTTTGTTTTCTTTTAAAAAGGAAACAGTCCCCCCCCCCCCCCTCAAAAAAAATAGATGCAAAAATGCCACAAATAGTGTGAACTTTCCGGTGACGATTCCACATATTAAACCATCTGCGTTAATTTTATATGATTTTCGCCTTCTAACCAAGGCGTTCCTTGTTCGATTCTCGATGGGGCCACAGAATTTCTCTCAAGTGCAAACCGAATAGTGGTTCGGATGCCACTTTAAGCACTAGGTCTTGTCCTTCATAACCTTGCTGTTACCTAAGGACGTTAAGGCTACTCCCTCCCCCACTTTTTTTTAGCATTTTTCAAAATATCTCAAAATCTAATAGCATTATCAAAATTTTAAGAATATACATTTCTAGTACCGGTAATTACAAATTACTATGAAATACAATGGACAGCGATCTCGAGATCTTGTCCATTGATGAGTGATACGTTGTTAATTAAATAATGACGTCATAATCTTTAACAACGAATCACTCACCAATGGACAAGATCTCGAGATCGCTGTCCATTGTATGTCATAGGAATTTGTAAGTACCTGTACTAGAGATGTATCTTCTTAAAATTTTGATAATGTTATTAGATTTTGAAATATTAGGCTAAATGTTAAAAAGTGGGGGAGGGAGTGGCGAGGAGGCTTAAGCCGAAACAAAAGAAACGAAACCAAATTGTATGTTTCTGTTTGCCTGAATGCCTTCATAAAGAAGCCGAAGTTAACTTTGCTTAAATATATTGATAGAAGCAGGCAAAATTTATCAACTGCATCCAGTGACGTACATTATTATTATGTAATTGCAATCAAAGCAAAAATTCTAAATATTCTTTTTTTCCAATAATGTTTAGCATTGATAAAATACACCGAAATTCCGTACAAGATTTTTTTTCTCATAACAACCTCAGGAACCGAATTTATTGTAATCAAAAGTATTTTCTCTTTATTATTTTCTTTTATTCGTATGCAAATTAAGTCTATGTATTTCTGACTCAGTGAACTAGCTTGTACTAAATTAGACCTGTACTCTGTTGTCTTTTGAAATTGTGTATAATTTTAATAATGTGTATAACTCGAGAAGTAGGTGTTCGTGATGAAAACTGGCTTGTTGCCTAGGATAGAATCCAGTGGGAAACATTTGTTACAGCGGCGATGAACTTGCGAGTTGCGTAAACCATAGACTTAGTTAGTATAACTCTGTACAGTGATTTCACTTGTGCAGTTGTGTGTCTTTTTGTTCTTCTGAAGTGGCTCTTAATAATTGTATTCACAAGTTTGCAAGATCAGTACAACGTATTTCTATTTGGTGTCCTCCCATTTGTAATCAAAGGGGCCCGGGTTCGAGTCCAGGTGGAGGACAATTTCTATCAGATGCAAACCGAGTACTGATTCGGATTCCACTTTAAGCTGTAGCTGTACGTATATCCCGTCCTTCACAACCCCGCTGCTGCATAAGGACATAAAGGAGAAACAAACTTATTTCTATCCATGTGTAATGTAAATAAATAAAACAAAGTATTTAAACCAAGAAACATGGTTTAAACAAACAAATTTTTTGTTTGTTTTTTTTTATATCGATTCCCGGTGGTGCTCAAATATTTCGGTGTTGACCCAGCATCGTGAGGACAATTGGGGAGCTGCTGTGAATAAAATACAGTGGAGATCACAGTGAGAGCTTCGGCTCTCCTCTCCCAACCCGTCTGGTCAGCGTGGGAGCAGTAGACCAACTCCTCCCTTCGGGGAGAGGCCTCATCCACTAGTGGATTGAATATGGCTGTGATTTATTATTGTTTATTATATATATATATATGAAAAGAAACATGTTTTCTTGCCAACCCTGGTTTGGAATAAAATTGAAATACTGTGTTCACAGACGTGCAAATAATCAGTTAATTCTGTATGTATGAGAATTTTAACATAGTTACGAGTTGTGTTGCATTTGGATGTAGAAACATGTACAATAAGAAGTCTCCTAGTGTCACATTTCACAGGTAAGTGAAACAAAAGACTTCTATCCAAATATAAATTTTTTATACAAATTGATCGCAGGAGAAAATTAGAAGTTTTTCCTGCACTTTTCATTATGCCGTCGTTTGTATTAATTTGAGAATTTAAAGAGAAGAATTACTGTTTGGAATTGTTGTCATAGTTTTTCGCTAATTACAAAAAAACTGAAGCAAATACGGCACTAAGTGCAATTTTTATAAAAATTGCGTTTTTACAGGAATAACGATATATGTTGTTAGATTTATGACATATTATATCAAAATCTAAACACATTGCTTAGTCCTTCTATTGGGTGTTTACAAAGGGTAACAGTGTACAAACAGTGTGTTGTTTTATATGGAAATAAAATTTAAAAAATCGTTTTTTCTAGTAAGTTAGAAAATGATACTTAGTGCCTTATTTACTTCAAGTCTTCAATTGATATACTTATACTTTTTTCATTGTCTTCATGATATATATCTATAGTCACTCATGTTTCTACTACGTTTCGAGTGAACGAGTCTTCAATTGCAATTTGTAATTGTAACTTGGAACTACGTGATTCGTAGTCCGTCACTCTTGGTTCGAATTCCGCCGCAGACAGTTACAAAAATATCACAAACTGTACCCAAAGACGAAACAGACTTTATTGTTCAGTATATCTACACTAGAAAACGTAGTAGAAACACAAATATAGATAAACAGAGTGTAACAGAATTCGATCGACAAACTTGGAGAAATGACAGCAAAAAATATCAAATAAGAAAAGCCGGAGTGGCCGGAGTTGAAATTTCGCCGCGTTTCGGAGCCGCAAGCTGCCGAAAACGTGAAAAATGAACTTAATCCTTCATATTTCCAATATCATAAACAGCAGAACTGATGGGGCATGGTATCTCAAAGATTTTAAACGTGCTCTATCCAAATTGTACAAGTGTATTCTAAAATTGTGCAATCAGTGCGCAAGAGACTCTGTAATAGTAGTAGTGGCTTTCCATAAATTCTCTAAAGTAAATGTAGGTCGAAGTGAGCATGACTAATCAGACTTTCAGTGCGAGCAGAGACGACATACGTAATCACCATTATCCAACCGGGCAAGGACATTCTCTCTCATTGATAACAAACGGATCAAACATTTTTATGTATGTAATTCCTACACTTGTTTGTTATGCAACCATGCATATTTCGTAAGAATGTTATCAGTGTAACATTTTTCTAAGAAAACGTATGGAACAGCTTGTGCCCCCAAAAAATTGGCCAAAATTGACCCCTGCTGTAAGCTTCGTGTTTATAAAACAACTACCGAGAAGAATTAATAATGAATATCACTTAGCAATTGTAGAAAACTTGCAACTCAGTATTCATAATCATGTTTTAACACTTTCGATTAACTTCCTTTTGATTATTGCTTTTTATTTATTTCAGGCAATGGCCACTTTTACTGCGTTTTTCATCAGAGAATGAAGTCTCTTTTTGGAGTGATTCTTTTTGCTGTAAGTATTTGCTCTTTAACTTTTCTCAAAATAAGTCTAAAAGTGATTACAGTATTAAATTGGAACAAATGTTGTAGTGTAATGTTACACATTTAAAATTTTAAGAAATTCGAGTTGCTGAATGGGCTTCACTGACGGGCAACTTAATTTATTCCTTCTTTCGACAGTTTCCCGCTCGACTCATATGTAGGAAATTTATGTATTTACTCTCAGTTTATTCGAAGTTAATTTAGCACATCATTGGAAGTGAAATTAGAGTACTTTGCTGGTATTAAGTGCTACTTCTTAACTATTTCCATGAACGGTGTTAAAATTGAAAAGATGAAAAAGCAAGAAAATTAAAATTACTTCGGTGAGTAATTAGAGCCCCAATGAAGAAAAACTAAAGAGTATTTTCTATGCTTCAGCATGCAGTTCAAGTCAGGAATTGCATTATGAAGTTTCGAAAATGTCAGGAAAATTCAGTATACCTACTTTAAAAGCACCTTGTTTGTGATTTTCTTCGAATATGACCATATCCTTATTTGTCTCTTTAACCTGTGTTCCTTTGTACCTTTTTTTTTGCATATATTTTATTTAATTCTTCTGAATTTTCCCCTTTCACCACATTTCTCTCTGCTATTGCAATTTAATCATTACGATTCGTTCTTGTTTGTACACTGTCACCTTTCCTTCTGGACATTTTTGTCTATGCATTTGTATTGTACATCAGTTGTGCTGTAATTTCAGTCTTTTTTGTTTGTAAATGATGGAGAAGTTAACGGTTTTATTTTTACCAAACTATGAGAATCTAATTCTGGTACTTACAGTGCTAGTGGGAAACCAGTTGACTTCTTCCCGTAAAGATCGGAGTGGATAATTTCAGAAACAATGCGGAAAGTATCTGTTACTAGAAACATTTTGTTTCGAAATCTTTAAATTGTTCTCTTATTATGTGGTGATTTGTTTCTTGTGTAATATAAAAAGTACGAAAGACTGCTTTTAGTTGTACGAACTCTTTTTTTCATTACTTATCGTGAAGTAGATTTTTGTAGTTGCTTGTAACGTACATGCAGTTCGTAAAATTTAATTGGTAGGAAACTAGAAGCAAAAATATACAAGGTAAATCACGGGGAAATAATCCATCACTCAAGAACCAGCATTTAATCAGCACGCCACGTACACCAAGAACTCTGCCTTCACGGATTAGTAGTATACCTCACACTACAGGTCAAGTACACGTCATACCGTACACCGTTTGTATCGTTTTGTACTTTTTCGTGACTGAACCTATATTTAAAAAGTATAGACATTCTTGAAATTAACACAGAAAAATTGTCAGCCGCCGCGACCGGGACTCGAACCCGGATCTCCCAGTTGCCGGCTAGGTATGCCACCAGTTACATCACCACGGCACGGCCAATTCTCTGTGTATATGGAATGTTCCTCTCACCTAGACACTCTCCCAACTCTTCACTGCTGGTTACGAGGCCCAGGCACTCCACTCCGGCGGAGATTTTTGGTTGAGGAATCTTTCTGCTATCAGGCAGTATGAAAGAATAGATGTTATTCATTTTTTCACAATAAACATTGTGTTGGTAAATGTTGAAATTAACACAGAAAAATATATTCTTTCATACTGCCTGATAGCAGAAAAGATTCCTCAACCAAAAATCTCCGCCTAAGTGGAGTGCCTGGGCCTCGTAACCAGCAGTGAACCTAGAGTTGGGAGAGTGTCTAGGCGAGAGGAACATTCCATATACACAGAGAATTGGCCGTGCCGTGGTGGTGTAACTGGTGGCTTAACTAGCCGGCAACTGGGAGATCCGGGTTTGAGTCCCGGTCGCGGCGGCTGTCAATTTTTCTGTGTTAATTTCAACATTTACCAACACAAGGTTTATTGTGAAAAAGGTAATAACATCTATAGACATTCTTGTTTGTAATAATTCCCATTTCGTATTGAAAGTTCTAATTATAAGGTATAATTCGTTCTTTTGATGTTAGAAATGTATTTCTCTTCAGGTTTCTGCTTTGTTAATAACTAAGTTCAGATAATTTAATTTTGAAGATCTGTAGACTGTCTATGTAAAAGAGGGGAAAATTTAAAAAAAATGGAGGTATTGAAAATGTCGTTAAAAACTTCTTTTCTCCTAGCACTCGATCCATTCTAATTCTGAAATATTTATTTCCAGGGCTTTCTTTCTGTATGCTTATGTGATTATCTTCTACATTCTGTTGAAGGTGAAGTAGGAAGGGGAAACTACACGTACTATAGCTTGATGTATGAAGGTCCGGTCTCTTTGAAGTTATACACATTGTAAGTAAATACTTTTTTTTTTATTAGACAGCATTCTAATGCACCCCAGCTTATTTATCAGTTTTATTGCAATGTTAGTGTTAAGTAAGTGTGTTCTTGGTATTAACATCGTAAATTTATTATTGTTTCACATTTCGACTAATTATGTATTTCTTAGTCGTGTGTGCCTATATCTGTGCCTTTCTAAAATTTTCATGTATTCCATATCCTTAGAAAATAGTTCCTAATTGAATTCTGCTTCGAAATTTTACGTCTGTTGTGGATTTTGCTTCTTTGGTTGTGTTTCAAAACGAATTTAGAAGGATGCTCGGTCAAATGTAAGCTAGAGAAGACATGTAACATTTTCCCCTTCAGTTATATTTTATAAAATATACGAGTTCAAAGTGGTAACACCTTTATTTAGTATTGTACCAATATATCAACGTTGGAAAAAAATTATTATGTGTATGTTCGCCCCAAGATAGAATATGCTTCTTCTATTTGGAATCCATATCAATTGAAACATTGCCAACAATTAGAGAAATCCAATCAAAATTTCTTAAATTCCTGGCTTTTAAAGAAACTCGAATTGTTGAGTTCCTCCCATCTATTTGAATTGTAAAAAAGGAAAAGGAAAAATGAACGTTAACTGCCAGTGTGATAAGGCAGAGAGCGAGGTTGATCTTTGTACCTTCTGCGGCGCGCGATGATTTAAACTTTGTATTGTGCATTTGAATCAGTCGTTAGCAGTCCTTTGTGAGCTGTGATGCAGCGCTGGTAATGTGTGCCGACGAATGCGGTCTGCACTGTTGTCTTTATGTAATTTACCCTGTTATTCATATACTTTAATAGAGGCTTATTTGTATACATGCCTTTTATTTGAAATCGTGTGTTTTTTATTGTTTGATATCTTCGAATAACAACCCTTCTTATGATAGTTACAATGCAGTCATTAAGAACTTTAATATTCAGAGTTTAAAACAAAGGCGCAACATTGTTAACCTGTTATTTCTTCAAAAAAGTGTTCAACATTAGTTAGATTGTATGGATTTAATTTCAATATTACAGTTTCGTGACCCTTCAACTAAAAGTCACGTTAACAATACTGGTCTTTTCCACTGTAAAAAGGCAAGAACCAATATCTTGATGAGGTCACCAATCTGGAGAATATGTACTATATATAAGAAACTCTGTACATGTAGAGTTCATAATGTTCTGGATGTATGCTATATGTCACCTAAAGAATTTAGAGATGCCATTGTCAATAAACTCTGTACAACTACTTTGTAAAGCTCAACACTATAATTAGGCCATTGCCTGTTGTGTTGTCACTAAATAAATAAATAATTTATTACGGTACAAACAGGTGGGAGATAATAATTAATCAGTGGTGTTCAGTGTACAATTTAACTCTGATGCTTGATTCCATCGTTCTTAGTGTGCGAATTTGATTTATAAAGTGTGTAAGCGACCATAGTCTGAATTAACAGATTTTTTTTTGTTTTTTTTTTATTTTTTTTTTTTTTATTAAAGCTGTGATGACTTAATGCGATGCAACTCATCAGTAAAGTGAGTGGGTATTTGCCACCACTTTATTTTCTCTCGAAGGTTGCTCGATTGGAGAAAATTATGGTTTTATTCTTCAGCACTGAGCGTAGCTGCATGCTGGAAGGCCTTATATCCCCGCTCTGACTGTCTATCCGTCCGTCGACAACTTTCTTTAGCTCAGGAACTACTAGGAAGGTGGTTGGGTGCCATTCGAAAGGTCTTCTGTGTGGAAAGTCCTAACTCACATAAATCAACCAGATCCGTCCGTCAAGAACTTTCAGCTTAGGAACTACTAGTGCTACGAAGGTAGTTGAAGTGTCGTTCGAAAGGTCTCGCCAAGCCGAGTGTAATGCCTCGTGGATCATCCAGATCGATTGGTAGATATTCACATACTCTGTATAAAGCTTAGCTGTAGTCCATATGTACAGTCCCCGATTGGAATCCGCCTCACTTGTTTTGTTAACTAAATTCTACAGCGATGTAATTTAGTCGAAGTAAATATTTGTGTCCTGATTTGATTTCAGTATTAACTCAGATGATCAGTATGACAAAAAGTTAAACTGGGTTTTGCTGTCATGCATAATGTTTCACTACTCATGACTGCTTGTATCAAGAATGAACTTACAACAGGCAATGTCTCCACAAGTTAATTGAATAGCATTGTGCCAAAAGAGATTATATATGATTTTTTTTTAACTGCAAATCACGACAAACTGTGTAAGTAATCAAATGCATGCATTTGACATTCTACAAGTGTTCGTAACACACTAATAATGCACAGAAACTTGTGCACGTCTTGTTCGCCTAGTTAGAATTTCGCTGTTTACAGAAAACTTCGCGTAATGGATTTAACCCTTTTTTGGAATTGACCCCTTTCATCGTGCTTTAGAATTTTTCGATGGTTCTGACTTATCGTCATCAAGGAATATCTTAGAAACAATTAACTCTATTGTACAGATAATAAGATGTGGTAAAACCTCCATGGATATCAAAATCGTACTGGGCTAACACATATACTTGAATACAACCATGTTGGGCGTTGAGGTCGTAAAATTCATAGTGTTGCCATATGATTTATCTTACTTTTATAGTCTTAACCACATACAGTATGCTTTTCAAATACGTAAATATTGAAGAGATGTGTTTTCAAGATAACAAATTATGCTGGACATTTGAAATGTAGAGAATATTATCTCAGGTTGCATATGTAAAATGTGTGGCATATGAAAGAATCAATGGTTGTTAAAGAAACAACTGAAATTAGTTTAATCATTATAAAGTGTATATGATGGAATTACTCCTTAATGATATCTGAATCTGAATAAATTGGTTCTTCAGGGAATTTATTGCGTTGTGTAAATATTAGGCTTAGATGTACAAATTTTGAATGATGGGCTGGACTGAAGATTACACAAACTCTGTCATCTGACTTTAGCAAGTGTAATCTGTAGTTACGTTTAAAGGACCTCTGTTGTTACGTAATTACATATACACATCTTACATACGCTAGTTGGACATCGATTATCAATATTAGGGATCCAGCGTAGCCAGAGCCTCGCTGCGAAGAAGTGTTCGCTGGTATTTTTTTGTGATTCGTAAAATTGTTTCACGGAATGTCATTGCTTTAAAACCAAGTGTATCTAACTACTAATGCATGCTAGTATTTACTTTTAATTTCATGCGATCGAAGAAACACGTGTTTCCAAACAGTGCCTTTCGAAATTTGTGAATGACCAAACTGCTGATTAATGTAAACAACAGGAAAATTTGTTCCAACCACCTAGATTTTGGCACAGAAATTGAACATATTTTCCCACAATGGTTATTCACACAATCAATTAAATCTTGGCATTGACGAATATATATCCGCATTGACTCAAAATACGGGTGATTGTAAATACGTTAGGATGCCCGTCTTCCCTTCTATTACACGATTTCACAGTCAAAAAGTCTATGGAATCATAAGTAGCTGTGGTAAGAAATATATCGGTATAACCAAACGTTGCATGTCAGTACGAACGAACGAACATGAAAGATACACCAACACTAAAACTACTGTATCCGGCCTTTCCTAATGCGATCAGCAACAGAGCCTGCTACATAATTCTAAGAGGTCCTGAATTAAGTACTGACAGGGTAAAATTACATCAGGCTTGGACCCCCTTCATTGATTGAATACTTACGATATATGAATAGTAACATTTCATGGGCCGCCGTGACTCAGCGGTTAGAGCGCTCACTTCTGGAGCTTGGAGTCGTCGGTTCAAACCCTACTTGTGCCATGTAGTTTTTGTGGTGGACAAGCACCTTGTGGGGGTGCTCCCGTTTTCTCGGGGTTCTCCCGTTTCCTCCCACTTGCTTCATTCCACCAGTGATCCCATCATCATCATTCATCCGTCCTGAGCCAAAGTTGCATAAAGGCCTTAAAAATTTAATTCAGTAACATTCCATAGTATACTACTCCTTCACTTAAGACACACCACTAATTTAGGTTTATAATTAAACACACAAAATAAGTTCAATAATTGTATTACAGCATGTATATTTATTTACAATATGGTACATATTTCTGAAATTCATGCACATTTTGATCAACATGTTCACTAATACATTCAGTAATATTCTCGCAGAACATAGTTCACTCTAACACTAGCGTGAGGCCACGGTGGCTTAGTGGTAGAGCGCTCACCTCTGGTGCTAGAGGTCGTCGGTTCGATCTTTGCTCATGCTGTGTGGGCTTTGTGGTGGACAAATAGTCTGTGCGTTGGTTTTCTCGGGGCTCTCTCGTTTCCTCCCACTTGCTTGATTCCACTAATTAATCTCATCATCCATCCGGTCTGAGCTATAGTCGTCTAAAGGTCTTCAAAATTAAATTAAAATTCTAACGCTCTTGCAACATTTAAAAAGCAGTTAAATATAAAAATGCCTGTTTTGTAGGTGGAGTGGTAGTGATACTCTATAAATACTTTTTAATGTGAACACAGTTTTACTTTCTTTCTTTCACTTACACGTATTTACATGTACATAAGCACGAAAATTGCATAATTAAAAATTAACGTACACCTTTCTTTAAAAAAATCTTTGTGTGTCTGAATAAATCTCTAGGTTAAAAAGCACCACGTATTGAAGTACCGACAAAGCAGAGGGCAGAATTACAAAGTAAGTTTTGTTTTAAAATTAGTCTTGTTGAAAAGAGCATTCGGAGTTACGAAAGGTTTAAAACAGCGCCTAGGAGAAAGTAGCATTCAAGGTCAGGGCGAAGATGCTAATATCTACACATACTGATAATGTAGCTGTTTCTCTCAGCAAGCAGTATGAATGGATGGGTAGTGTGCTGATCTTAGACGTAAGAGTCTGGGGTTTCGTTCTAGCCCGTGAGTTTTATTTTGTTTTATATTTGTATCAGTCTTTGAAATTTAACTCTATTTTTAATGTTGTTTATCAAACTGTTGCTTTTGTGGGGGCTAGAAATTTTGTTTTCTTTTTTGTATTATTTATATCTTTCCAAAAAATAAGCTCTTGTGGCCATTTTACATTGAAACATTAAGGCAGAGGAAGACGTTGGTATCC
The DNA here is from genome assembly GCA_022664845.1 of Lepisma saccharinum. Classification (NCBI taxonomy): domain Eukaryota; kingdom Metazoa; phylum Arthropoda; class Insecta; order Zygentoma; family Lepismatidae; genus Lepisma; species Lepisma saccharinum. The sequence continues at coordinate 31,376 of JAGDQP010004899.1, read as the reverse complement.
GTATTAAAATGAAAGTTGAAGAGAATATTTTAAGGAAGTTAAAGAGTGTAATAATAATCGCAAGTAAAGAATATGTAAGGCCTTTTTGAACCAACCGCTTTGTATATAACATCAAATCTACAAACGTTGTCTATTCTACTGGTAATATCAACTTACTACACAGTTTCATAGGTCTTCGAAACTCTTCTTATGGTGACAGTGTCTGTTGTGTAACGCACCTCTGAATTGTTTTCTCCACAAAACTTTTTTATGCCATAAACACTTATAGCTTTCTCATTTCAATTTTCTCTAATGTTCTGTTCACTCCGCCACACACACACAAAAATAAGTATTTAATCTTTATATCTATAATTATTCCAATAAGGTTGGTTTTGTTGAATTTAAGCATTGACACTGCGGAAGACATGTGTCCCATATCACTAAAACGTTTCTTCAGCACTGAATTTTACTAGATTGGCTTCTTCGAAACAACTTGGTTCCGTGCTTCCCGTTAATTTGATTTCAAAATCCTTGTTTTCCTAATATTATTTACGTAAAAGATTTGAGTATTCTAGGAACTTCTCACAGTTCGGGTGTTGGATATAACTGTGTTTGGGAAGATGAGCCAGGAAAGAATTTTTGTATATTCCAGCCGTAATCTTCAGAGACATGCAAAATTGTTCTGTATTTTCTCTATGTTATTCCTACAACATGTGCAAGAAATTTTCATTTAAATGACAAACGTTATACCCTTGAAAATAAAAGTAGTTTCTATTGTATACTTAAAAATAAATTGTTCTTGAAAATGTATAATGTGTAAGTTCTAAGCACCAACAACCCCTCCCTTCCACCACCATTATCTTAAAGCGGAAAGAATATATTATACTTATTTGTTTTGTTAAAAGCGTGGTTATTTTCTTTGACTTTTAATCAAGAATTGCCAGAGGTTGGATCCCAGTAGCGACACAAATGGCTCGGAATTCACCCTAACTGTAGGTGCTGTTAGTAGGTCGTTAACACCCTTCATCCGATGGAAGTTGACAACAAACCACCGTCGGTTCACCTTAATTAGGAACCTTCGTATCACAAGCCTGCCTTCGGCCATTAGAACACTCAATCATCATCATATAATATCAATTGTAGGAGAGAGAAACGCACAGAAGTACAAAAGAATGTAAACTTTCTACGGAGAAGTGCTCGTTTGGACGGCAAAGATAGAGATCCAAGTATCACTGAAGTATCTGTAATGACCTTTTAGTGGCAGTTTTGCCAGCAAAAAGTGTAACCTTCAGTCACGTTTCCCTAAAAATGTATTGAGGGTTGTTTATGTAGGATTTTCTTTACTTTTTTTTTTTTTTTTCAGAGCTGGTGATGCTGACTTGTATATATCACAATATTTATCCAAACCAACGTTTGATATAGATTCCCACTGCTTGCAGTCTGCATCGTGTGGTGTCGATATAATTGATATTCCTACCAGGTACGTTTGTTTGTCTATAACTCTATATTAATAAGTATAAAGATTTATGAAATGGAAGATGTTTAATGGTCTTTATCTTTGGGCGTAAAAGTCTTATTGTTTGTGTAAAAAAAATGGTATATGCCTTAATATAATGAATTTAGGACTTCGAGATATAAATGGTTATACTCTATACCTGTATAAATAACCAGCTTGTACTCACTGAAGTGTAAAAAATATTCGTGTCGTTTTTTAAACTTCAGTGAGGACACCGTTGTTCTTTATACAGGCAAGAATGTAATGTGATTCTTCCCATGTGAAAGGTACTGGTAATAAATGTTATAGTATATTCGGTGGCAAGGTGTGCCCTTGAGGAAACTGACAGGTCTTCAACTTGAATTGAATTTATGGCCTTTAGGCATCTGAGGCTCAGGCCGGGATAGGGGAGGGGAAAGGATTCCAGGGCCTATGTTGATGGTGCCATTCCGCCATTTGCCTGGTGCGATAGGAAAAACCTCAGTCAGGAAGGTCGGCCGCTGGGATCGAACCCAGGACCTCCTGAATGCTACGCCAACGCTGTACCACTAAGCTACGGCAGCTCGGTGCAGGTAACTAACTGTACAGTTAGATGAAGTTTTGTTGAACACGGGAACGTTCTTTTGTTGCCTGTATTTTAGCAACATTGATTGTTTGTTTGTTTTCAAGTAGATCTCGAGTTAGTGAATATGTCAATTCCTGTTTTCATTGTACGATTGATTTCAGCCGTGGCTAAAAAGGCTGTCATTTTTGTATTGATAAAGATGAAATGTTGGTGAAGGCAGTAGATCTGTACAGTATAGTATGTAGGGCAATGGGAAGAGCGCTTATTTCTTTGGAACTCCTGTATATAAATTGATGGGAAAGAGCTAATATTGATATTGATGTATGCAAGACGTTCGGTGAGGAAGTCTTAATTAAATCTGATTTTTGAATCATGCGTGTCGGACTTTGTCAAAAGCTTTCTCTAAATCAAAAAGGACGGTTTGCATGTATTGTTCTGGTTGGTGAAATGAGTGATAAAGACGGAGAAGTTGGTCCTGGATACTGTAGCCGGGACGGAATCGTGCTTGGTTTGTTGGTAAAAGGTTTCGATCTTGTAACTTGATATGTAGGCGACTTACTATGTTTCGTTCAGGGATCTTGCTTAGAGTGGAAGTGAGTTGGATGGGTCGGCACGAACTTACTTTGTCGGGAGGCTTATCTGGATTGAGAAACATTAGTGTTTTAGGGGTTTTCCACTGTGCTGGTATGTATCCTGACGTAATACGAAATTATAAATGACTGCTATCAGTTGGAGTACGCGATGCGGTCCTTCTTTGAGATTTCTGTCCTAGGCTGGAGCGGTATTTTTCGTCCGTGCATAGATGGTGACTATTTCTTCGATGGTAATCGGTGCAATGAGTGGTTTATATTCCTTGGGACGATGAGCTGGGTTTTGTTGTAGTTCTGGTGACGTAATGTTGAGTCTGTTCACTGGATCTGTGCTGGCGATGATATTCAGCTGTGGTGTGAAGATTTCCTGTAGATACTTTGCGAAGGTATTCGCTTTTCCATGATCAGTTTGCATCGGTTTGTTGTCTTGAAGCAGTTGGTATTTTGTTGTTGTCTTTTTACCAGTAAGGAGGTTGAAATGTTTCCAGAATTTCTTCGGAATCGCTGTATCTCTCAGTTGGTTACAAGTCTTCACCCATTGTCTTAAGTTTGTATGCAGTTACGTTGCCTGTTGAGTTGTGAGTTCTTATATAGTTTCGGAAAGCCTGTTGAAAGAGTTTACCCTGTGCGAGTTATTCCAGTGTTAATTTCACCATGTATGGCGTTGTTGTAGGTGTTGAGATGATCTTTACTGAAGCTGTCTGAATAGTTTCAGTGAAGATTTGTAGCGTCTGGTAGAGTTCTTTCTCGTTGGTGGATTCCTGAACGTGCTGTAGTTCGTCATTGATGAAATTTCGGTGCTGATTGCAATTGGCGAGATGGAATCTTGTGATGGTAGGTTAGGTTGGTCGACAGTGTAGAGTGAGTTTGATGGTTGCATTTTCGCTTCATACAATATCCAGAACTTCCAGGTGAGAGCGTTGGATGAGGTTAACCGAGAGAATGACCAGGGTTCCCACTCACCTGGAAAACCTGGAATAGTCAGGGAATCCAGCTTAGCACTAAAAAGTCCTGGAAAAGTCAGGGAATTTTCACTGAAGTGTCTGAAAACCTGGAAAAGTCAGGGAATTTGATAGCTTATTGTTTGAAGTTCATTTAGTTACAGCAGCCATTTAATGTTAGATCGTTTTTGAACTTACGTGGATGCTAATGTGCCAACCATGAAGCAATTTAAGAAAAGAATACAGTGAAATATTTTGATGTATCTTTATTTTCCCATGGAATTATGATATATATACAAAATGGGGTACCTGGAAAAGTCAGGGAATTTGATCTTGGTAAATGAGCGGCAACCCTGATTACTATATGTGGGGTCGTTTGTGTAATCGGACGGGTAGGTTTGGATATTTATATACAAAATATGAAGGTATGCGTAAAAAGGAACTACATATAACAACCATTGTAGATATTGAATAAACTCATGGTTAGAATACAAACTAAAATATATAGAAAATTAAGCCACGTTGAAAGGACATATTGCAGAACATATTACGGTAGGAAAGTTTCTAGACATTTTCTGTAATGGTTTCACTATTGCTCCAAATTCTCAATTACGCTCCTCCTATCTATTGATAAGCTCAGTAAATTAACAAGAGCCTATTTTCAAAACATTTAAGTAGTTAATATAGTTCTAGACATTTATTGTTACAGGAAATTATATGTTTATATAAACAAGTTAGTGCTGAGATTCTATTAACAATCGCGAAGACTCTGGTCCCTTGATAGCGTCTCACATAAACATTAGTTTTATAAAGTAATTTGGCAACACTGGCAGATGGGGGTGCCTCGGAACGGGGACTCACAGTGTATTTATCTGTTATCGACTAATGTTTATGCCAATTTTCGTTCAAATAGGTCTGACTGAATGGAAGCAATTTGAAAAATTGATTTTAGAAAAAAATAGTTGGGATCACTGATTCACTACACCAATCAAAACAGTGCCTATTTCTCTGAGCTAACCTAGCCAAGGCCATTTCAACGACACCGTAGGAACGTCTCTAGCCTCCGTCTTTACATTTTGCTGTTCATGAGATCTCTATTTTTGGACCCAGTTGGCAACACTGACAACAGGGAAATGTAGGGACGTAGCCACCCACAATACTTTTCTGTTGCCTCGAATAATGTTTACGCGAAGTTTAGTGCTGGTACATCTATTAAATAAAAACAATTTGAAAAATTAAATTTTACAGAAAATGAATTTGTAACACTCACAACTGGATTGCTTGGGGATGGTGTCAATTATTTTTCTGTTTTGTCTAATAATGTTTATGCCAAGTTTGGTGCAGATAGTTCTAACGGAATGAAAGCATTTTGATGGAATGGGTTGGCAACACTGAACCACTGCACCATCAAGATGGTTCCGGCGGCTCTGATCTAGTCTTGCCAATACCTTTCCAACAACAGCTCAAGCATCTCTCTATACTTTGTAGTTTCTGCGATTTAAATTTTTGGACACGGACGGATGGACTGAGTGGGATTATAGGGCCCCTATTTCGTTAATTTCGCTATAAAGGGACCTAAAAATGGTGAATCTTAGTTAGTTTAGAGAAGCAAATTGTTAATACAATGTGATTTTATATGTTGTTAATTATAGACAATTATTGCGAACTCGTGACTTCACTTCAGGGAACTCGTCCCCCCCCCCCCCCGAAAAAAATATTTTGGCTCTACTACCTACACTAAAGCAGTACAAACGTTGATATTATGGCATTAAGATGCAATAACCGCTTTAACACTAATGATGACATTGCTAGTGGGGGCCGGTCTGAACTGTTCCTCCCAACGGTTTTGTACTTTGGCACCTACTCTAATGAAGCACTAACGTTGCGGTTTGGGCGTTAAGAAGCACTTACAGTGCATTAACCATGGATACAAATTTCATCCTTAGTTCAGCGAGTTAAAGGTACAAATTCGTGAAGTAACTTTAGCGCGAACTTCGTCCTCCCAACATGGTTTTGGCTCTAGCGCCTTCTCTAATAAAGCACTAACGCCGGGGGTTGGTACACTGGAAAGCACTAAACATTATCACTAATTTTTCGTTAGTGCAGCAAGTAAAGGAACAAATTCGACAGTTAACTTTAATGTAAATTCCCCCCTCCCCCAGCAACATTTTGTTTACTCTATCGCCTACTCTTAATTAGGCACTAATGCTGGATTTTGGAGCACAAAGGATGCACTAACCATTGGCACTAATTTTATCGTTAGTACTTGAAGTGGGGGCCAGCATGAACTTCCCCCCTCCCCCTACCAAAGGGTTTTTGCCTCTAGCACCTACACTAATGAACTACTAATCATTTTCACTAATTGTTTTCTGGTTTTTGAGGCGTACCTAGTTTTAAATTTGTCTTCTAGTAGACAAGTTTTAAAAAAACTAAAATAATAAAAGATGAACGAACACTCCAGTTTCGTAGAGGTACCTTATAGAGTTCTGAAATAAACATGGTTAGGGAGCTGTGAAGAAGGTTTTAGTTATAAAACTGAATTTTTTCAAGTACGTTCTAGATATTTTTTTTTATCTACTCTTTTTTTATCCATCATGCAACAAATGACTTACTGAATAAACAAGCTTAAGAGAAAACATTGTTTAAAAGTTACTTATTTCAGTACCATGTGCCTTTAGCAAAATTACCGTCTATAATTAGTGCCTTAATATTACCCCCATCGCTCCTACAGATACGAACAAGTCAGATAGGCAATATAATAGGTAAATTTACTTAGGATTCAGTACAATCTTTACGTTTCTTTGTGACGGAATTTACGTGCACTAGTTAACACTAAAAAGTCAATACATACTAGGGACGTACCCCCACCCTGAAATTTAGATTTTTGTAAAGTTAGTATCATTTTTGGCCAAATCATATGCATTTTACTTAAATTTCATACCCAGACAGACCTAGCTCCCCACCCCCTCGATGGGGCTGGACTCGCCCGTAACCAACTTCCAGGTACGTGCATGCTACATACTCCGAGGTATTTCCTCATATTCAGTAGAGAACGAAGGTTACGAAAGTGAAGACGTCTTTGTATGACTGCTAAAGTATAGAATCTAAAATGACGGACGTCCGCATGAAAGACAACAGACAAAAGCATAGCGTGCGCCCAAATATTGTTGGGAAATGAAACTGGTGGGGAGTTACTGTGTTGAAAAGAGAGCCAGGTAGAGGCAGTCAAGAAAGGAGATGGAATCCAAGAATACGGGAAATAATTATCTTGGAAAGATATGGATGGGGTCCTGTGATTGGAGAAACAACGGGATGAAAGCTCAATAGAGATAAGGGAACGTGTGTATCGGGGCGAAGTAAGGAAATGTGAATGTCAGAAGGAAGAAAAAAGGGTACTGCAAGTTTAGACCAGGTTTCAGTTTTTCTCTGAAGCCCTGAATGACCTATGGATGTGTTTGTGGTAGGGGAAACTCGCATCAAAGTCAGTGTTAAGATGTAGTTGCGTGTGTTCAGAACTTTGGTCTGTTGATAGCGGAAAACACCATGATTATTGACGAAGGTTTAAGAGATCGTCTTACGCCACCCCCACCCCACACACATACACGTAGAATGCACGGCAGATTGTACAGGTTAGAATAGAATGTATAAACGTTCGAATTTTAACAGGTTCCTTTGAAATGTAAAGTGTAGTTGCCTTCGGCTGTGCTACTTAAGATAGTTGGAGATATAATAAGCTATGGCAGATTTTACACTTATCGTTGTTATGTGTACGATTTCAGTAAATGCAACTCCGTGTTTTACTTCTGTTTCCACCTTTGCTTCTGATCCTCATAACAATATGTATCTTAGTACTACACTTGAAATTGAACATATCACTCGAATTTTCACTATTTCCTCCACCTTCAGTTCGTATAACCCTAACATTGTGTTACTTGCCGCTACAACTTTTCTATAAGGTGCACTTCAGTAACGTTCTAGCCGTCTAAGTTCGTAATGCAAACTTACTTCATTTGTTTATGGTATAGTATCCCTAATAAAATTGTACATGTGAACTACTACAACCTAACAGGTGTTGTTGAATTTAATTTAATTTAATTTTAAGGCCTTTAGGCAACTTCGGCTCAGGCCGGATGGATGATGATGAGATGAACTGATAGAATGAAGAAAATGAGAGGAAACGGAAGAACCCCGAGAAAACTCACGCACACGGTGTTTGTCCACCAGAAAGCTCAAATGACATGAGCAGGGATCGATCCGACGACCCCTAGCACCAGAGGTGAGCGCTCTACCTAGTGATCCACCGCAGGTGTTGTTGAGAGGAGCATTTAAAATTCATTGAAAGGTTGTTCAGAATACTATGGAACAGGAAAATAAGTCGTTAATATTTCTTTTGAGCTGTAAACAACTACTTGTCTTCTTCTGTTTAGAGTGAGTAAGGTAACTAAACAAATTTTTAAGCGCAGAAAATACAGCTATAGACAGATGTTTTGACGCATATTTTTGGAGAATATTTACCAAACTCCTAGACATCTATTAATGAAAACTAATATTAAGCTTAATACTTCTCGTTGGGATGCCAGATTATCTTTCTCCGAGATAAAACCTGGGAACTATGCAACTTGGTGTGTTTTTGGAAAAATATTTTTTCAAATATACCACCCTTGTTTAGCTACATATCAGGACAATGTTTACCACAAAAGTACTTCATGTAATTGTGTGCATCTCTGCAACTCAACAAATATATACGATATTTCAATCTGTTTATTTTGTTAATAAAAAAGTCAGTTATAGACATGCGTCAAAACTTTTGTCCATAACTGTACCACAAGTTGGTTACCAATCGTTGAGATTTTTTTTTTTTTAATAATGTGTGTTACTTCTGGATAATTACAGATTTACGAGACCAATCGGCATAGGAGTATATGGGCATCCTTCACATGAGTTGAGTAAATATTTGTTAGAAGTGCTCTTTCGTGAAGACGAGGAGCTTAATCCTTATCAAGAGTTCGATGATGAAACTCCAGATTTCTCAAGAATTACCCAAAGCTCAAAAAGTAGAGAAGTAAGTTTATGACGACATATTTTCCTCGTGTAACTGTTTTATTATGACATATTCTTTGTCATCACCTACATGATCTGTGTTTTCCTCCAATACATACGATGTGGCAATGCTACATTTGAGTTTGGTAATCAGCGTTTAGTTAAATAATCTTTATTAATATAATCACGTGTTTTGATGTCCTCTTATTGATGTAAGCCGGAAAAGAATGTTAAAATAAGAAAGATTTATACGACTTAAGGCTGTTGAAGTTCTTGAAATGAAAAACTAGCGATAGACAAGCTATATCCGAAATATATCCATAGCCATCTTGGAAAATGGCGGGCGAAAGCCGGTTTTTCTGTGATATCTCGAAAACGGTGAATGATAACGAAAATTTCGTGGAGACAGAAGTTGTTCAGCGTTAACAAGTAAACATTTTTATTTATTTTTTTTCTGAAACATCAGGCGCCATCTTGAATTAAAACACAGTTAACTTTTCTAAAACAAGCTTGAACGTGGCTGCAGATCCCTAAATATAGTCATGATGTACGTTTATGAACCTCCATTTGTTGTTCTATGTTCACCCAGTTTAGGCGAAAACTTAAAAACTGTCTGAGGCGTAAGAAAATCCACAGCTTTTACTGCTGTCCTATCACGGTATGAGCGTAACTGCAGTGTAAATAAATTAATAGTCTTCACATCACAAATCAGGGGGTTTATTTTTTAAATCAAGAATATGTGATATAAATATATCAAGTTAATTGCGATGTTTCAAAATATTAACCCTACAAATAAGAAGAAAGTTGGCAGCACTTTTCATCACAAGTGGGGGGAAAAGAGCATATATACTGTTAAAGTTGCCTTCAGAGCAATGTTAACCGAAACAATGTTCTAAAATATCGATCAATTTGTAGAAAACAATGCATTCCAAATTCAACTCTTTACACACATTGTTTTGCAATGGTATTTAATCAAGTCAGAACATTTTTAGTAGCTTTTGGCAGAGCTTTTCAAAAAGGTTCCATCCCGTTTGATCAAGAACCGAATTCGATTATTTCGACCTCTTAACTGATCGCATTAGGTATGTTCGATTGACGCTGCTGTACCCAAATATTCGCTTGTAGCATTGCTCGCTTAAGTTTACTGCAGTACTTCGTTTCTCCTTAGGGTATATTTTCTTCAGTTCGATTCTTATAAGTATAGAGTATTTTTCTGCGATTATTAACTGTTTCTGTTAGTCTTGTCACATCATACATGAATACTGTGAACAGATGTATTATGTCACTCCTCTTGATGCATTATGTTTGATGGTGACAATGGAATGAATGCGTCCAGACATTCCACATGTTATGCTTTATCAACACCTTGAAATAACCTCAAACACGTGCTACTGTATCGTATCCAGAATATTTATAAAATAACAGCAGTACCTTCCCTCACGTTGGCAAAAATGTTTCCCAATTGAAAAGTTGAACGTGTTCTTTTCATCATAATATTCTAACCTGCACTCTTAGTTGATACAGCGGTCAATTTCATAACCTTTCCTGTAACCTAAATAGCAGTATTACAAAGTAGGTTGAAGCATATTCCAGGAAACCTTTTATAAATTGGACACAACCACCCCCAATCCAGAAGGGGTACCGACATGCTCTTGGTGCCGTTGAATTCGTTTCATTGTCCCCAACCACATGATATAAGTCATAAAGGGTTTAGCGTTTTACTTTCTGATATCGGGGTGGACAAACATAAGCGTTTTAGGGTTCGGATAATTGTGGAAGTACGTACTTCTTTTTCGTTAATACTTTCAGCCGAAATCAGTTAAATGTTTGCGTTTCATGACGAATACTGCTTGCACTCCATCCCGTACATATATACGGTGTAGTAAAAAGTAATCCATTATTTTTGCATGACATTGAAGGCTTGACTTACCATAGTTAGAATGATCCGATTTAGGTCACATATGCGCCGTTTTGTTCGATAACGTGTTGCCATTTCGAAGGTAATAACATGATGCCTCTCTCATAGAAGCCCTTGTCCCTATTGGCAAAAAATTGAGACAGTCGATTTTCACAAGCCTCTCTTGAAGCGAATTTTTCACCAGCAAACGTGTTCGCTATGGACAGGAACAGATGGTAATCACTCGGTGCCAGGTGCGGACTATAAGGTGGATGCATAAGAACCTCCCAACCAAGCTTCTGGCAAGTCACTATCGATGTGTGTGGCCTGGCGTTGTCCTGGTGGAACACAATGCCGCTCCTATTGGCCAAAGCTGGGCGCTTCTGGGCGATTGCTGCCTTCAGACGGTCCAATTGTTGACAGTATAGTTCCGAGTTAAGGGTTTGGCCGTAGGGGAGCAGCTCATAGTAGATAATTCCCTGCCAATCCCACCAAACACACAGCAAAACCTTCCTGGCCGTCAATCCTGGCTTGGGCACCGTTTGCGCCGGCGCACCGCGCTTCGACCACGACCGTTTTCGCGTGACGTTGTCGTAAGTGATCCACTTTTCATCACCAGTCACCAACCGCTTCAGAAATGGGTCGCTTTTGTTGCGATTCAGCAGCGATTCGCAGATGGAAATTCGGTCCATGAGGTTGTTTGCGTTAACTCGTGTGGCACCCATACATCAAGCTACTTTGTGTATCCAGCCTTATGCAAATGGTTCCACACGGTTTTTTGTGCAATGTTTAGCTCTTGGGCAATCGAAACAGTGCTTACATGACGGTCGGACGCGACAATGTCCATGATTTTATCGACACTTGGCCTTCCAGTGCGTGGTACATCTTTGACGTCAAAATTACCGGAACGGAATCGACGAAACCAAAATTGCGCGTGATTGGCTGTTACAGTATCAGGACCATAAACACTATTCACATTTGCAGCCGCCTGGCTTGCGTTTTCGCCTTTATCGAAGAAGAACTGTAAAATATAGCGTATTTTCTCTTTGCTAATGTCCATTTTGACGCGCGCTCACACAACACTGAGTCAACTCATCACAACTTCTGAACAGTGTTTGTAGTACGCAATCTCATCGTTTGAACGCCATCTCGTTGAACCCGATCGGACTTCTACAACGCGAGATACAGATCACTGAAGCCATCTATTGGCAAAATAATGGATTACTTTTTACTACACCAGATATTTACTCACGGGTACAGAAAACTATATATTTTGTAATAGTTCCATATTTCATGTATATATTTTTTTATTTCCGTTTTGTAGACTACATTCTCTTGTGGATGTACTTTTTTTTTATTTTTCATCTCAGTAAAAGAATTAAATGTTAAAAGCTATATAGGGTAGCTAGCAAAACGTTATCCAAAAGTAATTCTCGCGTTACGGCTTACAGGGTGGTGTCAAAGTCTCTGACTGCCTAAGCCTGAGATGCTTAAAGGCTGTAAATAAGTTCAAATTTAAAACTCCTGATTTGTAACATTCTACATGTAACTAGCGTTAAATTTCAACTGTTTCATAGCGTTAAACTTCAACATGTCAAGAATTTGAACATTACTTTCAAAAGTAAATACTTGTTTAATGATAGTCTGACATTTACAGCTTAACTTTCAGAAATAGACTGTGAAGGAGATTCTGCAAATGTACGCTCAGAATGTAAAAGCAGCCTTCAATACTTTTCAGTATCACAACAGTGCTCAACTCGATTAAAAAAAAAGCACTTATCTCATAGTTGTCTATGTATGAGAAAGTCTTCTGGAATAAAACAGCGAAGAGCTGAAATTTGAGTAATGTATAATACATGGATAAACAGTTTCTTGGTTTTTGAGTGTTTTTTGTGTTTTGTTTTTACAAAAAATAAAATAAAGTACGTATATGAGTGTACGTCATATTTTACCACGTTTATACATAATTATTGTAATATATGTCGGCAAGTATTCTATATCCGTAATCTGTAGTTAAAAATAACACCGTTCGCGTATGATTATGGTATTATTTCTCTTTGTATTCTTTCCAGAACAGCGACGAAGATGATTCATATTTGTGGTCCCTGTTGTGGTCCGTTACAGAGATTGTGTTAGAAATGTTACTCCTATGAAGCAAGAATTCCACTGCCTAGAATGTGAACTGTAAATAATATTTTAACAATTCCCTTAACGAAGGAATGTTGACTTATTTTTGTACTGATTTTTTTCGTATTGTGAGAAGTGTCCATCTGTGCAAAAGACTTGTCATAAAAGAGGTAAGTCCCTTAGTGTTAAATTTTGCAAGTATTAAATTTTAGTTGATAAATATATTTCTACAAAATGTTCTATTTAATATACATCTAACTCCTTCTGTAAATATACATATTAACTAACCAACTAACTCGCTGAACTCTACGGTATATGAAAGTGAACTGCAACTAAATTTTTCCCTTTTGATCTGTATTTACGTGGTGAAACTGAGGACAAACAAGACCTGCTTGCCTCTCCAGTATTATTCCAAGTCCGCAACCATAAATACTGGACCATTGGGCTGGCTAAAATAGGTATAAAAATTGCATTTAGAAGATAAAAAGAAGTAACATTTTAGGAGCATAGGATGAAAACACCACTAGCTTGTATGTTTTCTTTGTGGAGTTTGTGAAGTTCCTGATTTTAGTAACATTTCACATAAGAGTCGTCGTAGAGGAGAAAGTAGAGATCTACTGAATCTGGAGTTGGAATCTGAGACAGAGTGCAAAGCCACAATCAACATCGGCCTCTGTCCATCATTCTATCATTGTATTTGGATTACATGACTGTGCCATAAGCCTGTTATGAAGTTTCTGAAATGATACAAACAGTACACAAACATGGTCAGCTTTTGATATTTCGAAGGTTTGGCTTAATAAGTAGAGGAAAAGCCACATTTCGGTACGTAGGTGATAAAACAAATGGTGAACAACCCCATCATCTACTACAATAAATAACGCATTATACCAGTTTTCTAACGCTTGTCTGGATTTTGTTCTAAAACCTTTGGGATTGATATTCAAACTTCCTTTGTCTGTAATAACGCCTCCCGTCCCTTGTGTAGGTCGTTCGCAAGTAAACTATCCTCCACTGTGCACTTTTTCCGCTTGCAGACAGTACGAAATATCACGATCCCCATCCAATGCCTTACATAAATTCATTTGCTGATTTCACATCATTGGCATGGCAATGTTTGCGTTATCCATATCCAGGCGCACAGCCGATAAGATTCCATATATCTGAAACACTTGAATGAACTTTACTGCCAAGCTGTTCAAATTAATTGCTCTCTCTCTCTCTTGGGTACAAACAGTAAACAATTTTCCTTCATGCTGATTCACTATTACAATTACCGACACTAAAAATTCACCCGAACTCAAAACTCAACCCTTAGACTCGAAATAATTCCACCTCAGATTTACAGTACCGACCACACACATTCTCCGGTTGAATCAATATCCATCCAAACGACTCACGTTTTCACTTCGTGCCATGTAATCAATTTTTGTTCCTAAAGGTATCGTATCCTTGATTCGCGAACTAAGATAACTCTACATTTGGACCATAAGTCCCTCTGTTTCTTCTGTACCTTGCAGTGAATCCCAAATAAGCTTCGAATGTTCTCGTTCTCCATCATCTGGAAACATCCTCCTTCCTACCACCCCTATCAAACGTCACATCTAGACAATTATATCCACAAAATACTGGTAAATTATTTGAGCAAATTATAAACCAACCATATTTAACCCGCCATCAATATAAAGTCAGTGTAGTGCTTTGCGAGAACCCAGACGTTAATGGTTTCCTTGGACGACGAAGGTAGTCTAAGTCAAAGCTGACTATTGCTAGAAGGCTTACCTCTATAGTCTGGCTCGAACAAAGTAAATTTAAACCACAGATCTAGCCTCTGGCCAAAAAAAAAAAAAAACCTGCTGATTTATCCGCAGAATTGATCCGTGTAGGAGCATTTCCGAGTTATAAACGTAATCGTTGTAGCTGTGAACTTCCTTAAAAGAGTGTTTAGGTGTTGATGGCATGTACTCAGTTTGTAAGCACGTGGTAGAAGACGTCATAGGGCACCGCAGGTTATAACCATCTCTCCCGTTAAGTTAGTAGAGATGGTCCACACTTTTCCTAGATGTGACCAGCATTTCCTACAATTATATCGAAGAAATTGTAGACTTGTTGTCATTAAGAGATGTTTTCGTATGTTCTTATACTAATTAAATACGTTAGATAATTTTAGAAACCGTGAAGGGTTTCCACTGTCGAAGCTCTTCTTGTATAAATCGTAAGCTAACAGAAATAGACTATTCAGTAGAATGTATCTTTTTCTAATGTCTATAATGCAAAAGTTTTGTGTTTTAGAAGGAGGTACAGAATTGTTTTTGCTATTAATTTTTATATCAAAAATTAATGTTGTTGTAATAAATATTGGTGAGTAGATTTTTCTTCCCTTCACTTTTTCTATTTATTTTCATTTAAGAATGGAGATAGTCATCTCTTCCTTAATCGGTCGGCCATCTCTTTCATATACCTCGGAAGAGGTAGATGTCAGTTTTCGATTATTGTCTCAGTGCGGAATTTAGTAACTTATGTCTATTGTCTAGTTATGTCTACAAGTTATGTTATAGTCACTTATGTCTACATGATGTCTAGTTGATATTTACATTATAGAAATTCTCTGAATTAAATTTTGGGTATTCATGATATAATTCTGCGATAGCGCAACAGCTGATCGATCATGCAGATTTAGCAAACAAGACTTCAACCTAATATTATTATAGGCATGTGTTTGTGAGCACAATAAGCAACTGCTATGAATGAATTATTGATTATATGTGGAAGCTAATAAATATCCGTTTTCTACCCTATGGATTAGATTGAATATGCTCATTGAGCTGTAACATTCGAATGTGGGATGGAAGAAGATTTGAATGATCGCAGAGTTGGTTGTTGGGCTGAATTTTAGATATTCTCTCAGTTCAGTAACACAAAGTAGAATTGATTTCAGTATGTCCTACTTAAATTAAGACTTATCCTGAAATTACGATATAGCAGTAATAGATCATATAAATAAATAGAACGTCTTTTAATGTAATATATTTTCTGTTAGTTCTTGTTAAATGTTATTTTACAATTGTATTTACCTATTTGTCCATTGTAAATAATAGATATGAAGACACGTGTCGTGATAAAACCGCTGCGGAAATAGGATCCAAACTTTGGGTAATGGCAATAGGCGAAGGACTACATCTGGTGGTGGTATGAGAATAATAGCCGCCATCTTGATAAGATAAGATAAAATGAATTTTATGGGCGGTAACAGCACTATGGCTTAGGCCCGTCCCGGCCGCCATCTTGAATTCGGCTCGAGAATTTTAAATAACAGGAGGATCATGTGACATCATTTTATGCTAGATTGTTCCCAAAAATTCAAATATGAAGACATTTTACACCTACGCTTATTTGTTTAGGAGATAGAAATTCTAGAAGTTACAACTTGGCATCCTACAACATGTGCTCAATTTGTTGGCAGTTTTGGTGGGCACACAAAACCAGTCATTTTTAAAATCCTCATGTGCACTGGGTTCAACGGTGGTGCAGGTATGCTGTGTTCGTTGCTGGGGATTTTCATGATCCTCTTCCTATTTAAAATCCTCGAGCCGAATCCAAGATGGCGACCATGATTCTCATATCACCACCAGATCTCTCTAGTCTTTCACTTATTGTTATTACCGTAAGGTAGAATCATATTCCCGCAGCGGTTTTATTACAAGTATTTAAATACCTAATCATTACAATGTACAAATAGGCACGAATCGACATTTAGAAACATTCTCCTCCGTCGAAAAATGTAAAGTCTCCTCCGTAGAGATTATGATAATTATATTAAATCTGTGTCATCACAAGCTGTAACCAATCCTAAACGCTTCTGGTCTCTTATAAACTGCAGGCGACAAAACTCAGGTCTACCATCTGTAGTTTCATACAGTAAACGTACTGCTTCATTCAACGAAAGGGCTGATTTATTTAATGACTGCTTCAATGACAATTTCAATTCTTGTTCAGATCCTACATTTTTTCCTGATGTAAAGTCTAAAACTCCCCATTGCCTATCAGATATAAACACAACCGCTGTGGAAGTGTATCGTCTTCTAACATCTCTAAAATCCTCCAGAGCCTCTGGACCTGACAAAATAAATTCCATATTTTTTATTAAACTAGCCCAACCTTTGTCTGCACCTCTCACCATTCTTTTCAATAGGTGCTTCTCAGAGGGTTATTTCCCAAACTCCTGGAAACAAGCAAATATTACTTCGGTTTACAAAAAAGGTGAACCTGTATTAGTTCATAGACATATTTCCCTTCTTTCTGCCCTCGGTTTGTGAAAAAATCATCACAGACAGGATTCAAAATCATGTCCTCCCATTTCTTTCTCCCTCCCAGCATGGCTTTGTACCGAATGCATCCTGTGCAACCAACTTAGCTGTTCTACTGTATCACGCCACGAATGCCCTAGCAAATAGACAAGAACTTGACGTCATATACCTAGACTTCTCCAAAGCATTTGGAACTGTCAATCACAACTTCTTATACACATGCTTGCTTCCAGATTTAGTATACACGGACCCCTCCTTCAGCTTCTATCATCATATTTGTCTGACAGAGAACAACGTGTCGTCTTCTCTGGTAGCACATCCAAGTGGCTCGCCATGCTTTCAGGTGTCCCTCAAAGAAGTTCCTTAGGGCCAGTTTTATTTTCCCTCTTCATTGATGACTTATGTGAACAGATAGATAATTCTTGCTCGGTACTTCTTTACGCTGATGACTGCAAAATTTTTACGACAATTAAAACTACTGAAGATACTTAATTCCTTCAAGCCGCTATAGATTCTGTTGAAATGTGGTGCAATAATTGGTTACTGAAAGTCAATCCTTGCAAAACTGCTGCAGTGCGTTTCTCACTGAAAACTCATAACACAAAATGTGCGTACACATTAGCCTCATCTAATATGCCATGGGTAGACCATTACAAAGACCTGGTTCACATTGGTGTAAATCACCAACCGTCATATATACCTGCAAGATACACATTATTGTGCTGCTTAACCCAAACTTTCCTTTTTACCCATATTGCCTTACCTTTTGAACCAACTCGTAAAGCATAGGTTTTGTTACGCGAAAATATTTTTGGCGGTTTTAGTATTAAGGTAAGAGAATCTGTTTTCTCCTGTTTGTTTGTAATATTTAAATTATATTCGTAAAGTTATATTTGTAACTTACTTTCAATAACATAACTTATTAAGAAGTGTACATAGAAGAGTTTACGAACTAATTTGGGTCAGTCAGAGAAAAAAAAAACTGTTATCCAGACACACATTAATAATTGATCACAAGATACGATCATATCGGTTTGTTAAATAGTCTCAAACAAATATAGAAAGAAATCTCAGGAAACATCAGTGAAGGTCATCCAAGAAATCATACCAGGTGCATCCTGAAAATGCTAAGCCGAACCGTGAAAGGAATACCTGTGAGTTCTTCAAAATCTTCAGTTTATTTTTCTACATGTCTTGTAGTTCATAGTCACATTCATGAATAGCAGTCAAGCATATGACGGCCTTGTAGCTGGAGGACATTATCCTAATTCAATAGGATACTTTTCGTCAATTTTACGCGATGCTTCCGCTGAATCTGCTCAGGTAGTTGCGTCGGTAATTCTCATAACATTCTTCGATAACTGTGTACCCCTGGATTCGGTTCAGTTCCGGTAATCGAACGAACCGAGCCTGCCGATATTTTCGTACATTACAACCTCGTGCAACCCAACTTTTTGTTCACAACTATTGGGCATGTTTTGTTTACATGCGTCTAAGGTACCTTTATATTGAAACTGGACATTGCGACAGTACATCGAATATTCTAATACACATGTCTGTTATTACTTCGCACGCAGACGAGTCACGTCTGACCAATATCTACTGGACAATTTTAATTTTATTTATGGCCTTCAGGCATTAAGGTTCAGGCCGGGATTGGAGAGAAGAAAGTATTCGTGAAAGTGTCGGCTATGGCCTAAAGTGAAGGTACCATCCCGGGATTTCCCTGGTGTGAGTGAGGAAAAACCCTGAAATTCAATCCACGGCCTCCCGAGGGCTAAACCAACGCTTTACCACTGAGCCACGGCCGCTTGGTCGTAGAATATTGCCTATATCTGGAATGAACGCGAACACTGTTGCTACTAATGTCTTACATTGGCATCTTATTATCCTCCATTCAAACCAGGGAAATAGCATAGATTTATTTTTATTTTTTCACCTATAACTAAGAAGGAGAGCAAGCATAGGATATAATTGCCCAATTTAAAAGATTGTATATGTGTCAAATCGTGTTAATAACCCGTCATTCTAGTAGTGCTTGAGGAATCCATCGAAATGCAAAAAGTAGTACTACTACTGAGTACGTTGGTTATAGAAACCAGCTACCATGACAATTATTCTCTTGTTGCGTCATAAGTAACGTCATAGCATGAAAAATCACTACGTTCGGTTTTATTTTCTCTCCATTTGAATCGTTTTTCGGCTAAAATTCTGTAGTTTCCACTATTTTAACTAAACTGAATAATGGGATGGGAGTAACGCACGTAAATTTTCCGAAGATTCTTCAAATGAAATGCATGAGTGTTTCAAACCTCTCTTTTATATATATATATATATATATATATAGAGAGAGAGAGAGAGAGAGAGTTTACTCTGCAAAATTGTAGTTGCTGTGCGCCGTTCATAAAATCTTCTATCTCAGGTGCCGTAGATTCTTACGAGATTTCGACAGGGAATAAGTAGTAGTTAAAGATGTCCGCTTTCATGGACCCAGGCTTACGCTCCAAATTGGCTGGGACTAAACTTAACTTTTATTACCCACCTACCAGGGAGTGTTGCACTCCGGCAAATGAATAGTTGTCCGCTGAATAAAAACTAGGTAGTGAAGTACGTCACAACCTTTATTCAATATAGTCGTGAATCTCTCTCGCCGTTCCCTACTTTAGTCTTTTACATACCTTGGTAACTAAACTATCTCAGATATTCTTTGTTCTTACATAAAGTTATCATAATATTAAAACCTGTTTTACAAATAATGTTCAGCTTTCTTTAAAAAATAGTTTCGTTATCAATATAAATATAAGACATTCATTACTTTAATCAGAAATACGCATGCACGTTTGCTTGCCATCTATCTGAACTTGTTTAAGTAACATCTCATCATAGTGTTATAACATTTGCACATCTTACCAATGTTGACTCCTTTATACGATAGTTAGTCTGACTCGATAACAGACTAACATGATAACATTTATAACATGATATATCAGGTAAAACTCCAGCTTTCATTCCCATTGTTACATAAAATGAGGCATAACATTAAGCTTTGTTACAATAGTTTGCGTTAAGTTACGTTGTATTAGCTTGCGTTAAGTTGCGTTGTATAACTTTGCTCCCGGCATTCAGTTACATTGACATTGCTTAGCTTAAGTTCATTTCATGGGTAAATTCCAAATTAAAGCCACGTATACATATAATTACATAGAATGGCTTAACAGTAATATCTGTAACCTAAGTTAACTATTGCAGGTTTAAACTAAACATCAAAACTACCCATCGTGAATGTCCCTTGTACTCACCAAACCTAATCCTTCTGGCAGCAGCATATCGACCTCGGCGAGCAAGTTTCAATAATTTTGAAGAAGAAATAAGTACATTTCTTCCTCTCTATGAACACTGTCTTATTCTTGGTGATTTAAATTTCAAACTTTTGTCCTCCAAATCTGAGGTTTCAAAATTCAAGGAAACAATCACATCGCTAAATCTATCTGCCTGTCCTTTCCAGCCTACGCACCATACAGCCATGTCTGAAAGCCTCCTTGATGTAGTCTTTGTCTCGAACATGAACAGAGTTCTTCAATTTGGACAGTTCCCTGTTCCTGGGATATCCAGGCACGACCTTATATTCGTAAAGTATTCTATAAAGTTACCCAAGTTTAAACAAAAAAATATATAGAGAATTAAGTAAGATTGACAATAATGCTTTCCTAGTGGATGCTGCTTCTATGCCATGGCATTTAACAGAAAACCCAGGCCAATTGTGGAAAAGGCTAAAACTTCTCGGAATCAGAGGTAAAAAACATTCTGCAAATGATACACTCATGCACATTGCGCCTGACACTCTTAATGAGCATTTTTGTAATATAAACGCCCCAATAAAGGTGTAAGCCCGCAGATAGTTGAAAACGCTATCAATAGAATTAAATCCTCAGCCACAGGGGCAGATGAAATATCCCTGGAGTTAATTCGTAAAATATTACCATATGTTCTTGTCCCAATTACCAATCTATTTAACCTATCAATTATCACAAGCACTTTTCCCTTGTGGAAAATAGCTCGAGTTCTACCTCTCCCCAAAGCAAAAGTCATATGCAGTGCTGACGACTTTCGACCTATTAGTATTTTACCAGCTCTTTCCAAAGCTCTAGAAAACATTGTAAGTGATCAGATTCGTTCTTACTTAGAATCTTATAGTCTTCTTAACCCCTTCCAATCAGGTTTTCGGAAAGGTTGTAGCACCGCCACTGCTCTGGTTCATATAACAGATGATATTCGTTATGCTCTTGACAATAGGAAAATAACAATCCTTGCACTTCTTGATTACAGTAAGCTTTCCAGTCTATAATTCACAATATTCTTTTTTCTCAAACTATCAAGGATCTTCAACTTCTCAGATACTTCTGTACAGTGGATTCAGAATTATTTAAATGGCCGTTCGCAATATGTATCTGTGTCTGGTATTGATTCCTCGTTGAAACCTCTTCATCATGGCGTCCCTCAAGGTAGCGTACTAGGTCCATTTCTTTTCTGCTTGTATATAAACGATTTGCCATCTGTATTGCAGCACTGTAAGTATCACCTTTACGCCGACGACTTCCAATTATACATTTCCTGCTCTCCAAATGAGCTAACTACAACTATAACCAAACTGAATGAGGACTTAGAAATGATTGTTCGGTGGTCAAATGATAATTGCCTGATTCTAAATGCATCTAAATCTGAATGTCTTCGTATAGCCTCAAAACCTATCTTCTCGTCCCTTCGATCGTACTCGTTTTCTAATGTGCTTCTAGATGGAGTCGTTATTCCTTACTCGGATACGATGAAAAATTTAGGTCTTATTTGGAATCAACATCTAACTTGGACGGAATATGTCAGCACTGTCACCAGGAGTGCCTTTGCCGTTTTACATACATTGAACAGACTTTGAAATTTTCTTCCAATTTCTCTTAAGAAAACTCTTGTACAGGCACTAGTAATGCCTCATTTAGATTACTGCAATGTGGTTCTTGCTAACCTAGATGAAGTACTGACTTACCGGCTGCAACGCATTCAAAATGCTTCTGTTCGTTTCATTTTTAATCTTAAACGTTCTGACCATCTAACACTGTATTTCGATAGGCTGCAGTGGTTGAAAGTCTCGGAACGAAGGGAATTTCATTCATTACTTCTGTTATTTAAAATTCTGTGTGTTCAGCAACCTCCCTACCTTTTACAGCGTTTTAAGTTTCTGAGCGATCATCATAATCGCGATACTAGATCACGTATGAACCTACTACTTTCCATTCCCCACCACAACTCTTCCTTCGTTTCTAAGTCTTTTACGGTTTCGGTGTTCCGCAAATGGAATTCGCTGCCTATCTCAATCAGAGAGTCAACTTCATTATCAAATTTTAAGTTTATGCTCTACAACCACCTCTCAGTGCAACGCGACTATTACTGGTTTCATCAACCTTCGTTAGAAATTTAATGAATCGTAAAGAAGATATAAGTACTTTCAAAAACCATTAGATTCTGTAACTAACAATTCGTTGAGTTCTTGGGAAGTATTGGTGAAGCCCACCGAAAAGACAATTTTAACTTTATTCATTCTAATTGTTAAATGTTGACCAGCTCCGCCTTTTGTTTCCATGTTCATAACTGTGTC